>BGNK01004026.1:1861-61578 GCA_003297005.1 Symbiodinium sp. clade A Y106
TCTGGCCAGCTCTTGGCCGTAACAAATCGTACTGCCCAGTCTTGGTGGCTCCTTCTGGTCAATTTTTGGCCGTAACAAATCGTACTGCCGAGTCTTGGTGGCTCTTTCTGGCCCACGTTCGACCGTAACAAATCGTACTGCCGAGTCTTGGTGGCTTTTTCTGGCCCACGTTTGGCCGTAACAAGTCGTACTGCCGAGTCTTGGTGGCTCCTTCTGGCCAGCTCTTGGCCGTAACAAATCGTACTGCCGAGTCTTGGTGGCTCTTTCTGGCCCACGTTTGACCGTAACAAATCGTACTGCCGAGTCTTGGTGGCTTTTTCTGGCCCACGTTTGGCCGTAACAAATCGTACTGCCGAGTCTTGGTGGCTCCTTCTGGCCAGCTCTTGGCCGTAACAAATCGTACTGCCGAGTCTTGGTGGCGCTTTCTGGCCCACGTTTGGCCATAACAAATCGTACTGTCGAGTCTTGGTGGCTCCTTTTGGCCAGCTCTTGGCCGTAACAAATCGTACGGCCGAGTCTTGGTGGCTTTTTCTGGCCCACGTTTGGCCGTAACGAATCGTACTGCCGAGTCTTGGTGGCTCTTTCTGGCCAGCTCTTGGCCGTAACAAATCGTACTGCCCAGTCTTGGTGGCTCCTTCTGGTGAATTTTTGGCCGTAACAAATCGTACTGCCGNACTGCCGAGTCTTGGTGGCTCTTTCTGGCCAGCTCTTGGCCGTAACAAATCGTACTGCCCAGTCTTGGTGGCTCCTTCTGGTGAATTTTTGGCCGTAACAAATCGTACTGCCGAGTCTTAAGGGTTTATAGAAATTTGTTAAGGGTTTGTAGGGTTTATAGAAATTGTTAAGGGTTTGGGTGCCAATAAGTTTTGACCGAAACGTTTTGACCGAAAATTTTGACAAAGTTTTCTTTTTGGACCCACATTTCGCGGGCTAAACCAAACTCTATCAATGTACTTGAACCCCCTAAACCATCACTTTCAAATCAGCTTAATAAGGGCTTATTATGGCCATAATAAGGGCATAATAAGGGCTTAATATGGCCATCACCCCAGCAGCCAGCCAGCCATGCAGCAGCCAGCCCGCAGCAGTCAGCCCCGCCCCCAACCCCAGCNTTCGTCAAAACTTTCGGTCAAAACGTTTCGGTCAAAACTTATTGGCACCAGAGTGCTCGTGTGTGCCCAAAGCGAGTGGGGCCGCGTTCTGCAGCAAAACAGGGCCGTTCCTTTCGTGTCCCCCAATAAACCCTCCGGAGGCTTGCGTGCCCAAAACGGTCAAGGCCACGTTCTTCAGCAAAACAGTGCCGTTTTTTTCGTGTGGCTCCAATAAATTCTGCCCCAACTCGATTTAGTAGAGGGAGCCTGGAAAATGTGGGTCCAAAAAGAAAACCTTCGTCAAAACTTTCGGTCAAAACGTTTCGGTCAAAACTTATTGGCACCAGAGTGCTCGTGTGTGCCCAAAGCGAGTGGGGCCGCGTTCTGCAGCAAAACAGGGCCGTTCCTTTCGTGTNTTCGTCAAAACTTTCGGTCAAAACGTTTCGGTCAAAACTTATTGGCACCAGAGTGCTCGTGTGTGCCCAAAGCGAGTGGGGCCGCGTTCTGCAGCAAAACAGGGCCGTTCCTTTCGTGTGCCTCCAATAAACCCTCTGGAGGCTTGCGTGCCCAAGACGGTCAAGGCCACGTCCTTCAGCAAAACAGGGCCGTTCTGTTCGTGTGGCTCCAATAAATTCTGCCCCAACTCGATTTAGTAGAGGAAGCCTGGGGGTTAGGATCGAAAAACGGAGCACTCGTGTTTGCTCAAAGGGGTGGGGGCCGCGTCCTGCAGCAAAACAGGGCCGTTTTTTTCGTGTGCCCCCAATAAACCATCCGGAGGCCTGTGTGCCCAAAGCGGTCAAGGCCACGTCCTGCAGCAAAACAGGGCCGTTCTTTTCGTGTGACTCCAAAAACTTCTGCCCCAACTCGATTTAATGGAGGTCACATCTTGGGAAAGGTTTTTTCCCGAGATCGGCCGCCGGCCCAGAGTGAAATGCACATTTTACGAAAAGAATGTGACGTGGCAAAATCCGCCCTCGATTTCCGGATCCAAAAATGTACTGCCTGGGCTAGACAAGCCTAGATCAAAAAATGGACCCTCGAGTGCTCGTATCTGCCCAAAGGGGTCCGGGGCCGCATTCTGCAGCAAAACAGCGCCGTTCCTTTCGTGTGCCCCCAATAAACCGCTTGTGTGCCCAAGACGGTCAAGGCCACGTTCTGCAGCAAAACAGGGCCGTTCTTTTCGTGTGGCTCCAATAAATTCTTCCCCAACTCTATTTAGTAGAGGGAGCCCGCCGGGGGGTTAGGATCGAAAAACGGACCCTCGAGTGCTCGTGTGTGCTCAAAGGTGTCAAGGCCGTGTTCTGCAGCAAAACAAGGCCGTTCTTTTCGTGCGCCGCCAATACACCATCCGGAAGCCTGTGTGCCCAAGGCGGTCGAGGCGACGGTCTGCAGCAAAACAGAACCGTTCTTTTCGTGTGGATCCAATAAATTCTGCCCCAACTCGATTTAGTGGAGGCCACATCTTGGGAAAGGGTCCCCCCGAGATCGGCCACCGGCCCAGAGTAAAATGCACATTTCACGCAAAGAATTTGACGTGGCAAGTCCGGCTTCGATTTCGGATCCCGAAATGGACTGCCTGGGCTGGACGAGCCTGGACCCCGACACCTGGGAGCCCGGATCTTAGGATCAGAAAATGGACTCTCAAGTGCTCGTGTGTGCCCAAAGGGGTCGGGGCCGCATCCTGCAGCAAAACAGCGCCGTTCCTTTCGTGTGCCTCCAATAAACCATCCGGAGGCTTGTGCGCCCAAGGCAGTCAAGGCCACGTTCTGCAGCAAAACAGGGCCGTTCTTTTCGTGTGACTCCAAAAAATTCTGCCCCAACTCGATTTAATGGAGGTCACATCTTGGGAAAGGTTTTTTCCCGAGATCGGCCGCCGGCCCAGAGTAAAATGCACATTTTACGAAAAGAATTTGACGTGGCAAAATCCGGCCTCGATTTCCGGATCCCGAAATGGACTGCTTGGGCTGGACGAGCTAGACCCCGACACCTGGGAGCCCGGATCTTAGGATCAAAAAATGGACCCTCGAGTGCTCGTGTGTGCCCAAAGCGGTTGGGGCCGCTTTCTGCAGCGCGGTTCCTTTCGTGCGCCCCCAATAAACCCTCCGGAGGCAAGCGTGCCCAAGACGGTCAAGGCCACGTTCTGCAGCAAAACAGCCATTCTTTTCGTGCGTCTCCAATAAATTCTGCCCCGACTCCATTTAATAGAGGGAGCCCGGTAATAAGGATCACAAAATGGACCATCGAGTGGTCGTGTGTGCCCAAAGCGGTTGGGGCCGCATTCTGCAGCAAAACAGCGCCGTTCCTTTCGTGTGCCCCCAATAAACCATCCGGATGCCCACGTGCCCAAGGCGGTCAAAGGCCACGTTTGGCAGCAAAACAAGGCTGTTGTTCTTTTCGTATGAATCCCCAGCCCCCACAGCCCCCGGCCCGCGCCCGGTCCCCAACCCCAGCAGCTTCGGCAGTCCNCAGCCCCGCCCCCCAACCCCAGCCCCCAGCCCGCCGAGAAAGTCGAGTCCGCTGACGAAAGGTGCACCAAAGCTGTTTTTTGTGGGATTCCGCAGCAAGCCAGCTCTTCGAACCGTGGGGAGCTTGGGGCGGGTCTGGCAGCACCTGCCGCTTCTCCTTCCATAGTCGCCATGCCAGCTCTCCGTTGCGGAGCATCTTGCGTAACTTGGGCACTCAGAACTTGTTGACCGTCGCCAGGGGAGTTCGCGGGAGAGGCCATGGCGGAACAGAACCTACGTCTTCTTAGAATGACCAAGACTGAAAGAACCGCAGCACCTTCCCACCGAGGCGAGGTGTCACAGATTTAACTTCGCAGACTTGCCCACCGCAGGCCTGGAATCACAGGTGAAAAGATCGTGTGCAACTTTTGCGTCTGTTCGTACTGCGGCTGTGCGGGCCACAGTGTTGGCGGCGTGAGCTGCGTAGTAGGTGTCCTTGCCGGCCAAGATGAGGAGAGTCGGCCGAAAGACGCTGTGTTTCTGAGACAGCCACTTGTGCAGAATCGTGGAAGCATGAATGAGTTGCTTCTGCGTCAGAGTCGCCTGGGAAGTTGCCGACGTCTGTTGCTTCTTGGGCTGGCGGAAGGATCCCGTTTCGCGATTATCCTGCGAGTCTTTACCACATGTTCAAAATCTTCGAAGCAGAGTCGACTGAGTTTTTTTGTGACTGGCACCACAAGCGTGAACTTGTTCTCTTTTGGGTTGAAGTACTCAGAAGTGAGATCGAGACACAGCGGCCCAGGCCCGTTTCTCTGCTCACTACAGCGCATGCTCAAAGTTAGGTGAAACGGCCCAGCCAGCTTGCGCTTGAGCTGAAAACAAGCAAACTACTGCGACAGCTTGCTTAGAACATCGTATACTGTCCAGCGTTTCAGGCGCGGAGAGGCTTCTGCCAGATTTATAGATTTCGCAAGATAGATTCACAAGGCCGGCTTACAGGCTTGGAGGCACAGATTTTGCAGATCTTTAAATCTGGCGGAAAAATTTTGTCAGGGACAGGTTTACGGATTTGACCGGATAGATTTATAAATCTGGCGAGATGGGAATGGCAGATTGGATCTGTCAAAGAAGGCTTATAAATCTGCACGGTCAAATCTAATAAGATAGTCTATCAAGGCCAGATTTTACATCTAGCCGGCCAGGTTTGACAAATGAGGCGTACCAAGGCAGGTTTATAGATCTGGCGGGACATATCTAGAAGACTTGATCTGGCAAGACAAACTTATGGATCTGGCCGGACAGGTTCCGCCACTAGGGCACCACTTCGAGACCAAAGCAACGGCAACAACTCGCACATTTTTTCATTGGGCCACGACTTCAAGACCAAAGCAACGGCAACAAATCGTACATCTTAGCATTCGGGCAGCACTTCGAGACCAAAGCAACGACAAATCGTACATTATAGCATTGGGGCACAACTTCAAGTCCAAAGCAGGGGCAACAAACCGTGAATCTTAGCATTGGGCCACCACTTCAAGACCAAAGCAACGGCAACAAATCGTACATCTTAGCATTGGGGCACCACTTCAAGACGAAAGCAACGGCAAAAAATCGTACACCTCAGCATTGGGGCAGCATTTTGACATCAAGGCAACAACAACAAATTGTACATCTTAGCATTGAGGCACAATTTCAAGACCAAAGCAACGACAACAAGTCGTACGTCTTATTCAGCACTGGGGCTCCACCTCGAGACCAAAGCAACGGCAACAAACCGTACTTCTTAGCACTGGGGCACCACTTCGAGAACAAAGCAACGGCAATGAATCCTACAGCTTACAGCATTGGGGCAAGACTTCGTGACCAAGGAAACAGCAGCAAATAGTAGATTTTGGGATTGAGGCACCACTTCGAAACCAAAGCAACGGCAACAAATCCCACATCTTCGCATTGGGGCACCACTTGGAGACCAAAGCAACGGCAAGAAATCGTACATCTTACCACTCGGGCACCACTTCGAGACCAAAGCAACGGCAACAAAACGTGCACCATAGCATTGGCACCACTTCGATATCAAAGCAGCGGCAACACATCGCACAGCTCAGCATGGGGGCACCAGTTCACAAATCGTACGTCTCAACATTCGGGCACCACGTCGAGACCAAAGCAGCGGCAACAAATCGTACATTTTGGCATGGAGGCACAACCTCGACTCAAACATCTAAGCAGTGGGGCTCCACTTCGAGACCAATTCAATGGCAACAAATCGTACATCATAGTATTGGCGCACTTTGCCTAAGATGTACGATTTGTTGCCGTTGCTTTGGTCTCGAAGAAGTGCCGCAATACAAAGACGTAAGATTTGTTGCCCTTGCTTTGGTTTGGAAATGATGCCCCAATCCAATCTTTTGATATATAAATATATTTACACCAAAATATATCTATGAATTTACATATATATATGTATATATTCATATTATTATTATAAATATATTTCTATTGCTATATTTGTTTTTTCTATGTAATTCGCTTCTTTATTTTTTGTATTTTTCTTATCTTCTATTTTTTCTTTCGTTATTATTTCTCTTATATTTCTGTCTTTGATTTTTTAGTTATAGCGTATTTTTTCTTTTGTTTTTTATTGATTTCTTTTAGGTTTAGCTCATTCGTTTCGCTCTTTCTTTATTATCTCTTTTCTTTGTCGTTTTGATATATTTTTTTGGTTTTAGATGATTAGAGCTTTATTCTAATATTTAAATTAGCAAAGCTTAAAGTCCTTCGTGCGAGGTTTTCTAATTTTTGCCGAATTTTGACTAACTTTTCTATTATTTGAGTTTTTTCTACAATAAACACTACCGCCGCCGCAGAAATTTCTTATTTATATATTTAAATGAAAATCTCTTATAATTCATCTTCTATATTTCTTGAATCAAATATCAAAATCGGTCATATCAAACCTATTCTATTAGATTTGTCCGACCATATCTATAATTTGCTTTGTCAGGTGTAATTCGGTAGATTTATCCGATCAAATCCAAAATTTTCGCTTCCATCCGACCAGATCTAATACCTGCCTTATCAGGCCTAATTCACCAGATGTATCCGACCAAATATTTGACATATCTATCTGACCAGATCCTAATCCCAGTCCCATTCTGCTAGACTTTTCCGGCCAGATCCATAAATATGCCTCGCCAGGTCTGGCCTAGGGCCAACGTGCCAGATGTACGATTTGTGACCGTTGCTTTGGTCTCGAAGTGGTGCCGCAATGCTATGATGTACGATTTGTTACCGTGGCTTTGGTCTCGAAGTCCAAAGCATGCACGTAGCGGGCCAATACTATTTCTCCTGGCCCGTGGGCATGAAACCTGCCGTTGATGCACAATGAGTTGCAACGTCGTGCAGAACAGGCGTGTCGCAATATGCGTGAACTTATGTGTGCTTCAGTGTTAGCACGCCCTTTCCTTGTTGTCCTCAATTGGCACACTGGTGGCTTTTCTGCTCTTGGGGCTGATCCTGCGAACTTTGTTTGGGGCTTGGGCCTGTCACCTCCTTCTACAACCGAGGCCTTCCATTTGTTCCTGAACCACTGGATATCTCGGTTCCAGCTGAGGACCGCTGGGTCCAGAGCGGAGCCGCCTTCGGGGCTACGTGCATGAGTGAGCCTGAAAGCTGGGATCTGAGTTTGGAGATTGGAAGGCTGTCCCTTAGGATTCGGGGCCTCAGGGTTTCCAGTTCCTCTGCGCTTGTCCAGCAAGAGCCTCCTTGCCCCACTGCTTCAACCTCCTCATTCCTCGTCGTTCCTGCGGCGTCCGACCCGGACCTTCCCCTGACCCGTGTGCATCCGATTCAGGCCGCTCTGGTGGATTTGGCCGTCGGCTTCGGCCCGAGGTCCACTTCGACTGAGCTCTCTGCTGCTCCAGTTGAATATTCCTTTATTTCTTCAGCATTCAGCCGCGGATATAGCGACTGCGGAAACGCCTGTAGGACTTCCGGGAGCATCCATTACGATCACTACGAACGAAAGTAAGATCTACGGCTGATAACCTATGTTTACAGGCGGAACAGCCAGAATATGCATACACATTTTTCATGAGCCATACACGACAGTCACGGTATAAGCTAGCTGCATCTTACACAAAATACAGAAGTCCTGCTTATTCCGGCTGTTTTGGTTTCAGGTGGTGCCACAGTGGCAAATACTATTTGTCGCCTCTTCTTGGCCTCCAAGCGGAGTCCCCGTGCTGAGAAGCTCTATTTGTGGGGAAGTGGTGACCCAGTGGTATGACATATAATTTGTTGCCGTTGTCTTGGTTTCGATTTGGGGTGCCATTACTGAAAATGGCGATTTAATGCCCGATTGATTTCTTGGCCTCGATTTAAAGCCCCAGTCCCAAGTTGGAAGTACGACTTGTTGCCGTTGTCTTGGCCTCGAATAAGAAATACGATTTGGCCCCAGGGTGGTGAGGGCCCAGAAGTACCGTTTGCCATCGGTTGTCTTGGTCTAGAAGCGATGAAGTGCGATTTGTCGCTCTTGTCTTGGTCTCAAAGTGGTGCGCCATTGCTGGGAGTTGGGATCTGTTACTGGCTCCCCAGTGCTGTTGTCTCGGCCCCGCAGGGGTGCACCAGTGCTACAATCAGTACGATTAATTGCTGCATGGGTCGTGCTCTTTCCTCGAGTCGCCTTGAGTCAGGTTCATTCCGACAGTGTGAAACAAGCCACCACTGCAAGCCCTCACGCAGAGCCGGCGCCAGCCAGGCGGCTGCTTGAAAGTCGTTCTTCCTCATTCCGAATCCACTGCGTGATCTGCCTGCGGGCCACGGAGCGGAGGAGCTCCAATGCTCCACTTCTCTCTCTGTTCTCACTCTTCACTGCAGGATCCGATCTGCAAACACTGCAACAGTGACAACGGCAAGCAGAGCAACAGCAACAGGCGACGATATTAGTAGGAGGTGGTACTAGCCGTCGCCGTGATAGCGACTCTTGTTGCTTGGCGAACCGAAGGCCGCACGGGTACCATGTACAGCTAAGTTCAGCGGCTGTGTACTGCTCAGCACCATTCTGTAACGCTGTGCTAGGCCATGCTGTGTCAAGATCGCCGTGTCGAGAGTGGAGCCTTGTGGAATGTGTGCCACCTCGAACCTTGACACCTTCGAGCTTTCGGGCTAGGTCGCTGCTACTTCTTTTCAGCGAGACTGTGCGAGGTCGGAGCTCACTGCGGTGCTGATGCCGGTTGGGCAAAGCTAGCTTTGAACGCACGTCGCAACTTTGCGAAATGGCCAACAAAAGGTGAGCGGCTGAGCGTCGCACTGCAGCTTGGAGGTGGCCGGCGTGAGCTCCTGCGTTCCTGGGAGGTGCGTTAGGGTCGGTGCCACTGCAATGTCTCCGTCAAAGGCCTTCGTCCGTCTCGGAGCGCCGAAAGCTTGCACCTCCGCCTAAAGCGCAAGCGACAAAAAAGAAAAAGCGCAGCGTTGTCGGCGGTTGGCGCAGAGAGTGCAGCGCAGAGCGCCTGCGGGAGCTCTCGGAGCCGGAGCCATCCTGAGAGTACACGGGCTGTTCGCGGCCTCCGAAAAAAAAATCCGGAGCCGGGTTTCTGGGGGGTTTCCGGGCCCCCGGCGGCCTGCGTGCATCCCGTGCATCCGTGTCCCGCCTGTGTCTCTCTCTGTCTCTCTGTCGCACAGTGCCTCGGTGTGGGGTCCCTCTCCCGGTCCCACCTGAAAGGTCGCGTCGAAGCGCTTGCCCGGCCCAGGCCGGGTGAAGCCTCGCAAAAAGACTCTGAAGCGTCCCCGTCTCCCAAGGCTGGGCCGGGCAGCCCAGCTTTCTCCTCCCGGAAGGGCCGTCCTGGACTCCTTGAGCAAACCGAAAGCGAGGCAGAAGAAACTCAGTGCCCCTTTCCCTTCGCCTCACTGTCTCCGCCAGCCGCACCTGCAGAAAACGGCTATGCATGGTCAGGCGTCTGGCGCCCCCCCAATGGTATGGTCTGGTTGGGTCGGGTGAAACACTGATGTTACACATCCAGGTGCCTGACTGTTTCACGTATCACTTGCACGTATCCATGCCTGTTGCTCAAGGTTCTAGCAGAGGGTACGATCTACAGCTGTGCGCCTGTAGGAAAAGACTCCTGTGTGCCTGTGTTCCTGTACGCCTAGCGAGCGGATACACGCCCAGGTTACATCTTAACGTGGTAGCGGAGCTCCCGGGAAACCGGGAAGCTTCACACTGGTTGAAGCAACCTAATCCCTGGTGTGCTTCACGCAGGTGAAGGTGACCGGAGCTTCTCCGGTACACTTCGCACTGGTGAGGAGAACCGGAAGAAGAATCTCGCGATGGCTAGCCACTTTGCTTCGCCGTTTGAGCGTGGAGAAGGAGATGATGATAACCTCCTTCATGGAAGTGAATCTTATGTGACGAATCTTGTCAGCACGTGACCACCAAAGTACCGCCGTCTTATGATGGGCGAAGTAGCTGGTTCGCTTATGAGGACGCGATCGATGACTGGTGCGATATCACGGAGTTAGACAATGATAAGAAAGGACCAGCTTTGCGAAACCGCCTAGAATGCGAAGCAGCAATTTACAAACGGCTTCTTGATCGAGACCGTCTGAAGGATCCGAACAACGGAGTGAAGTACTTCAAGAGTTTCCTGCGGCCCCTCTTCGTGAAGGGCCCGGCCAATATGTTCCTCTACCGCTTCCAGCAGTTGATGAACGGTAATGGAGACATGCTTCGTTGGATTACCAGATTTCAGCTCTCGATTCAGAGGATGCAAGAAGCCTGCAAACCTATCTTCCAATTACGGACCCGAACAATGCAGAGGTCAGAGTATACATTGCAAGACTTCCTGCAGAAGAACAAGGAGACATTACTCCCGAAGTGGCGATGGAACGAGCCAATGCTCGACTACAAGACCAGCATGCGCGGACCATTCCGATTACAGCCAACCTTGTTGCCCAAATCTTTGTCTCTCTGACGGACCTCACGCAGGATCCGCGACAGGTATTGACATCCTTGATGGCTCATCGGAACCGTGTGCTTGCAGATTACCGCCTGCATGAACTTCGGGAAGTCTACCTTGAGATCTTTTGCACGACCAAGACTTCCGTGGATAATCCTCTCCTCGCTCCTTCTGGTGGCAGCAAGACATTCTTGGTGATCGACGAGGGCAACCTGGACAGCTACGAAGGATACTGGGTCGAGGACGAAGAGGATGGCGCAGAAGGCTTCCTTGAAGCCGATGAGGATACCTTCTGTGTCTACGACGATGAGAGGATTCAAAGGAGGCCGCCGCCAAGGAAAAGGCAAGGGCGGCAAGGGATCCGGAGGAAGACGCTTCTTCAAAAACAGGGAAGGCAAGTCGAATCCTGCCGAAGATCAGACAGATGCTTGGCGAGCCGAAGGACAATGGGGCAAGATCAATCGTGGGATGACTGGTCCTGGTACGAGTCTGAGGAAGGCCATGCAGCAAAACAGAAAGGAAAGAAAGGCAAGAAGGGCAAAGGAAAAGGCAAGTTTGGGAAAGATGGAAAGGACGGGAAGTCCGGTTCCAAGGATGGAGCAGCCCAGCTTGCAGATGCTGCCCAGAGCAGTACCGCAACTGCCACAACNAGAAGGGCAAAGGAAAAGGCAAGTTTGGGAAAGATGGAAAGGACGGGAAGTCCGGTTCCAAGGATGGAGCAGCCCAGCTTGCAGATGCTGCCCAGAGCAGTACCGCAACTGCCACAACGATCTACGTTGACCACATGAACCCTTTGAACTTTTCCTTCATGGCCACCACCGAAAAGCAGACCTCTTGCATCGCTCAGCCCCTTACGCCAACTTCAATGGTTTTGGATTTGGGATGCACAAGGGCGATGGCTTCGCGAGTGGCTGCGCAGGACCTGATGAAGTTCTGCGACCAGAATCCCGATTGTGGAATCTGGTATCAAATCGCTGAGACTGCGTCTCAGTTCACCTTTGCGAACTCCGATGTGCATGTATGACAGGGAGTACGCTGTTCAGTCCACCGAGTTTGACATCGTCGAGCAGGGTCATGTTCCCATTCTCATGTCCCTGCCATAGATGTGCAATCGCAGGTTCCAGTTTGAACCCCATCCTGACAAGGCATTGCTTAGCAGTCCTGTACTGGGTTTCGGGATGTGAAGCTCAGGGTCGCACCTAGTTCACACCTCGTACTCGACCTTCTCGATCTCAGTCGTCTTGTGTGGAACGTTCGTTTCGACAAGCATAAGAAGTCGAGCTTCCTCACCTACTTTACGCATTACAAGTATGGGTTCCATCAGAAGACCCAGGGAGGCTCTTCTCAGAAAGAGGTACCCGAGAAACTCGCCTTTGCAACGGATGATGAGTGGGTGATCGACGAAGCCGACATCGAGTTGTGACTCGCGTTCACAAGCAGATGAGGAAGGCGAAGTACGAGCCCAAGGATGGACAGACACCAATTCCATTGGAGTTCCTGGACACCAAGCGCAGGACGATCATGGAATTCCACCAGGGCAAGACCGTTGTCAAAGAAGATGACTGGTGCTCCGGTGAGCTTCCTGGTTCCAAGTCCACTGAGTCTTGGAAAGGTAGGACGATCTGTAGGATCCTTGCTGGCGGTATCGAGAGTACAACCTCGGTACCGGCGAAGGTGTGTGACCCTGCCAGAGGCAAGAAGGGATCACCAGAGGACCTTATCAGAAGCCGGAAGACAGCTCAAGAACAGGAGCAGCCAGAAGCTCTCCACATGGAGAGGCACCGGTCAGAAGGAGAGTCCGCACCACGGGAAGCGTTCCACAGGGAACGTATCAGCTCCTCCTTTAGCTCCTGAGGATGACCCGGATCTTCAAGACATCGATCCCTCTCTTCCTGGTGACACGGAAGAGGCTCCACGAAGAGCACCAGAAGTCTCATCGCTAGAGCCTAGGAGGATTGTGCTTCCACTGCCTGGCCAAAAGGTCTCGAGGGCCTCTCCGCAATATCAACGCATGTTAAGTTAGAAAAGTTGAACAATGATGTTGAGTTGTACAAGTTGCATGTGAAGCAATACCACATGAGTTCAGCTCAGTTTCGACGAAGGACCAGCATGCTTGGACTGCCAGGAGAGATCTACGACAAGTACGACCGCATAGTCAAGGGCTGTCGTGTTTGTAGCACCTCCGTGCCAACGCCTCCGCAAGCCAGAATCGCAGGGTTGCGAGCATCATCATTCGGAGATCTGATTTTTGTCGATCACGAAGAAATCAAGTTTGGTAACAAGGCATATCTTGCCTTGGCTATCATTGATGGTGCCTCGAATCTCCTGTGGGCTACGGCTCTTACCAGTCTGGAAGCCCCAGAGACTCCGGGAGCTTTTCGTCAATGGATTGAGGAGAACAATTGTGTTCCAAGAGCAGTTGTCGGAGATCAAGGATTTTTAACTGCTCAATTCATGGCATATTAGAATATTAGAAGTTCCATGGAACTACTCCTTATCCTTGTGGACCTCGCACTCCTTGGCCCAATCGTGCCGAGACCGCGGTTCGGTTGTTCAGACGAACATGGTCGATCATGGCAAAGGCCTTGGCTGATGAGGGTTATGCTGAGAAGGTCACTGTTCGTCAGGCAGTAAAGAAGGTGGCATGGGCAAGGAAGTGTCAGTTGACAGTTTCAAGCTACTCTCCTCTGGAGATAGCCACCGGGAGAAGACCACCAGATCTGTTTGATGTGGAGACAAATACTCCAGAACAGAACTCAGCTAATCCCTCGGATGAGGACCGTACCAAATTGGAATTGCAGCGTATTGCCATGAGAGCTCACGAGGAGGCCCGACAATCGCTCGATCTCAGAAAGGATCTTGCTCGACGGGTCATGCCGTCGGACGGCCCCTACCAGAAGGGAGATCGTGTGTTTGTTTGGCACAAGGATGGTCTAAGAAGAAGTCCGAAGGTGTATGGGTCAGAGGAATCGTTGTCACAGGAAGGTGCCATGGTGTTGGTTGAAGTTCATCGTGCTGTGCTTCGAGTGAATCAGTCGAAGGTGAGACGCGATGGAGATCCATGGCATGATGTGGCCATTCCTCTGAAGTCTGATGATTCACGAAGCTCTGAACGCTCAGAGGTACGTGAAGACGGTACGACTTTTTGACTTTGACACGCAACCACTCACGAGCGGCTAAGCGAAGGGCAACAGCATGAGCATGTTGCTCTATGCCGCGGCGATTCAAGATCGCAGCCTTTGGCTCCCACCTAACACGTGCCTCACTGCCCAATGAGGCCCGACACTAAGACTACGGGAGACGCAACGTTTGTGTAACAGCGACTCCGCAACTACAAACTAGATGACTGGTATTCAGTCGGCGCGCTGCAAAAAGACAATGTAAGCATTCCTTTTGATCCCCACAAGCTCCGAAGATTTGACCTTACGAGCTGTGGCGTTGTCATCGGTGTGAAGAGATTGTTTAAGCACGCCGTCTGATGGCATCAAAACCGAGCGGTAGTGCCACATGCCCTCACATGGAACTTGACAAAGTACACATCTTGCAAGTTGGCGTGGAAAGCCGGAACATGTACAACAGGTTCAATGTCAAGCTGAAAATCGGTTTTAATGCATCTCCCATCAGACGTATTGTCAAAACGGCCCACTTGCACCGCACAAAACTTCGGTGGCTTCAACAAAGCTCGTGGCTCCGCCTGCGCATGCCAGCACGTAATCAGATCTTGAAGGCAGCACTCCGCACAAGGTGTGGAATCGCCATTGGCTGAGGTGGGCCTGTTCGCAAGAAGTAGAGGCCACGTGTGGCCTTCATCAACAACCTCCAAGCCACGACGAGGAGCGGTGGACCCCGCAGTCCCCCACGTACCATCAATCAAGAATGCACTGAGCTGCGAACGCATGTAGAGCAAAAACTCCGCGATGTCATGCTGTTGCCTAAGGGCTTGCCAAGCGCGGGTGGCATTGATCCAAGGGAGAACGGACCACACATCCACCGCACGGCCGGCCGCAAAGACAAACCCAGCGGACCTTCCAGGAGCAGGTGACCCAAGTAGGTTTCGCTCCACATAAGACTCAACATTAAGGAGTTGGCATAGCAGCTGTTGCGACCTTGATTGAGGAGTTTCCATGCCCTGATCTTATCACGTATGGCAGTGCTTTCAACCTGAGTGCGGCCCTGGCCCGAGGCTGATGACATCACCACTTCCTCATTCCCTGCTGAACTTGCTTCGACAACTTTTGCGGTTCGAGCCTTTCTCTCCGCAGTGTCATGTCCACCATCTGCAAGCATCCCAAGCCGCAAAGATGCAGAAGTCGTTGAAAGAGATTCTGTGCATTGGCTCCTTGAAGAGAGACTTTGATGAAGAACGGGAGAGTCTGGTCGATGTCTGGGGTGAGGCGTTTGATCGTGTTGAACTGGTGCAGCACATGCGCCTCCTCCAGCAAGGTCATGATGTTCTCGATGTGGGCCTGTAGCGCTGCATGCGAGCTCACCCGAACGGGATCCTCCGGAACCAAAGCCTCCTTCTCCGGTAGCCAGCGAAGGTAGTGCCATTGATTCTCCGTAGCATGCATCCATCCCAACTTGCGAACGTGACCTATCAGATCCGTTTCCGTCTCCAGCTTGGCCAATCTCTCCTTCAGGATGCGAAAGACAGCTAACAGCAAGGTTTGCTTCAGGGTGAGCTGCATCCTGGGCTGCTTTGTCTTTGCGTCGTAGTACTCCTTGCTCGCCTGCATCACCTGTTTGATGATTCCCCTGGGTCCGGCTCCCAAGTGCATCACAAAGCCGGTGTCCACCCGAAGCGCCATCAACTCCATCTCGTGCCGCATCAACAGTCGGCTCATGGTGTCCACTCGATGGTGCAGCTCCGACTGATGATGATACCCCATCCCCTGATCCTGGCGCCACGGGGCCAAGTAGCCGGCTCCCCAGTCCTGCAGGTGCTTCGGGTTCGATGTTTCGTAAGGGCTTAGAGCATGGGAGTCCATCTCCGGGCCGTGCGGCGGCACCATCGGCTGCGAGAAGCGATTGTGCCGCGCCCTTTCCCTTGCCCTTGGGAGGATTCCCCCATGGCTCCGCTGCCTGTTGGAACGCATTGCTGAATACCTCCTCGAACTCCATCATGGGTGTCACATTCCCCCCGGTCATGTTGTTGAGGAGGCTCACTCGAAGCAGCAGGCAGAAGAAGAGCAGCGAGGAGGCGTGATGCAAACAGAACAGTGCACGATTCGCGGTGCCTAATTTTGGTCCCTTCAAGTCCTAGCACAGAGCTGACAAGGACTGCCCAGTTCAGTTTGATCCTGCCTACAATCGCTTATCACTTTCTTGACCCCGTCGGCAATGTCCTTGTGTTTTTGAGTGATGTGCTTTTTGACCTGTCCGTTAGCATGAGCTACCCATAAGTGACACAATGGACAATAATGTTCTAGGGCCACCTGCTGAAATCCAGGGGAACGTGCAAGCGCAAGCCACGAAGATACTGTACCGCAGCTGGCCTATCTCGTAGAGGCGTATTTTCCGTGCTGGCATTCGCCGGCAATGCCGGCTGTTGGCCGTAATCACGGCTCGAGGCCGTCGCACCATGAAGCACCGGACACACCTGAGCAGTGATATGCTGCCGGAGCTGTGGCACACCGGTAAAGGCTCGCAGGCAGTGCCTGCATGTGGGCATCCCCGCGTGGGTGTGACCCTCGAAGCGAAATGGTGGAGCCTGCGAGAGAGCGATAGTGCGCTCCGACAGTCCATGCTGGGTAGTCATGTGTATCGAAGGGTCTGGTGTGCTCAGCTCGAATGCTGTCGTTCGCCATCTGAGAAGCATGAGCAGCGTTTTCCTGGTGGCATCGCGGCTATGCTCAATGCACTCACGGAGGCGGAGAAGATGGAATTCAGGCCTTGGTTTACCTCGACCGCTTCCTGATGATCCTCGCGCGCGCAGACCAAGGCCTGACGAGACTGACTATGCCGAGAAGCTCAATAGACACAACGCTTTCCTCGTGGAAAGGGATGTGTACCGAGAGATTCAATACGTCCGTGACGACTTCTCGCTTCTCACCTCTGTTGCTGCAGAGGCGTATGGTCCCAACTTCTTCAGCTAAATTACTCGGAATTCAACGGACCACGAGATGCGAAAGAAGTATCGGATCATTTCGGCGGAAGGTTACCCGCTTTTTGATAGCACATTGCGGGAGCCGTTCAATGCCTCGTATACCCTGGCTTGCCTCGAGAACACCCTGCAGTCCACAGAAGGCCAAGGGAAGGATTTCAAGGGCAGCTTTGCTCGCAAGGCGAATCCGACCTGATCGCCTACGAGAGGTTGAGGGAGAAACGCGAGGCAGAGTTGGAAGAGCTCTACATGCGACCTTATGAGGGTGTCGCTGTGGAAGAGTTCCTGGACCAACTCCCCAAACCTCGAATTGAGGAGATTGTGGAGCCAGAGGAGAATCGATGGATACCTCTGGTGTCAAAGCAGGAACAGGGGACCTACGTCAGGGTGAGATGCCTGCCGATGGAAGCTGATGCTCCAGAAAGCTCTCCACAGGGAGAGGCATCTGGAGTGAAGGCTGAACCCACCGAAGGCTCTTTTCAGGGAGAGGAATCGGAAACCAAGGACGAGCACATGGGCTACTTGGCATCGGAAGACTCATCACCTGATGAAGAACACATGCCACCTGACATCTCCCCTGAGAAGGATGACAGTCTTCATGATCAAGGCATCTGGGGAAGAGTCGAGACTGTCGTTGACCCGGAGGCGTTCAAAGCAGCCACGGGTGCCGAGGAGAAGAACGAGAAGACTTTCGAGAAGTTGGAGAACGCAAATGACAATAAAGGACTCGAGCACACCGAGGAGTTCAAGTACTTCTGCGAGGTCGTCTTCTCTGGAGAAGAGAGAAGAAGCCCCATGCGTGAGCTGATCGAGCAGAAGGGCGGATA
Source organism: Symbiodinium sp. clade A Y106 (assembly GCA_003297005.1). Lineage (NCBI taxonomy): Eukaryota > Dinophyceae > Suessiales > Symbiodiniaceae > Symbiodinium > Symbiodinium sp. clade A. Next base: position 19,283 of record BGNK01004026.1, read on the forward strand.
CTCCACATGTGGTCTTTACCACACTGGTGTTCGAGACGAACTTGTCAGCGCTTTCAAGGTCCAACATATGGCCTGGCGTGTCAATGTGGATCCGCACCCAATGATCAAGTACACGCTCAGCGAGAACGACCTTTTCAAGCATCTGTGTACCATGGATCCGATCTACGATCGACACCCAGCCAAGAAGGACGTTGTCTTCCGCTCTGAGGACGTTCGCAGCACCCTCGATGACCAGCTCATGGAGAAAGCTTCGAATGTCAAGAGAAAGCTAAGGCACTTTCAGAGAGCTGCAACCCAGCATCACGAGAAGAACTCATGAACGCTATGCTTCACTTCTTCCTCGGAGCATGAAGAAGAGATCGGGGACTTGTCACTTAATAAGATGCCGATTCCTCAGCTTCATCGTTTTGGTCTTGCAGAAGATGGCCCTGTGCCAGTTTTCACATGCAAGTCCAAGTGTGCGGCTCTCATTGTCAACCTCGGCAGTTTCTCGCGGGGCAGAAAGCAGACAGCTGAGTCGGCCTTCTCACAGCACCTCGAGTATGACTACAGCCAGCCTTCAAAAGGTTCGTTGGTGAAGTCACTGGCCCAAAGGCATTTGTTTAGGGCCTGCGAAGCGTCGGAAATCAACCAGCAGGAGTTAGAGTTCTTGCATGATCGTGGATGGAGTGTCATCAGAAATCGCTCTGGTGACATCATGATCGGGAGCAGAACTAACTTTCCGACGGTCTCGTTGGCTACCAGTCTCACGAGGGCAGGTTCAGACAGGATCAGAGTTTGTATGTTCCATCTAAACAATGTCATCGCGGCCGGCAGGGTAGCACTAGCCCACGAAGCTCTGGGCACAATGTTTGCAGACTGTCTTCACTACCAAGTGGATCTGCTCGGGGGCGATGCAAACATGGCCTTGTATCGGGCCACAGGTCGGAAACAAGAGTCAGTGGACAGTCGCAGAGGAATGTACCAATCCCTTTTGGATTATTTCCTTGAGGCGTGGGCCAAAGCCCCACAAAGTCCATATCTGTGCTTTCCCAGAGTACAGCACGTTTCCGCAAACAGCCTGTGCCTTTTGAAGCAGTATGAAGACCTTCTCGGAGGCCAGCCTTACAAGGACATCCTGATTGGAGCACATTCCCTGGTCTGGATCCATGGGTGGCCACAGTTTTCGAATGGGGCCATAGCATCAACGATTCCTTCGGTAACGCAAGAGTTTAAGGTGACTGTCTCCGAGTGGCTTCTCAACTCTACAAGTGCAGCTTACCTCCTCAACGACCGGGATTATGATTCTCACACTCCACTTCTCATCGGGGTTCATGCGAACCAATTTTCGGGAAGCAGGATGAGAGCTATGAACCGTAATCCCGAGACCGTCAAGGAGGCAGCAGACAGGAGGAAGGCGAGACAGAAGGCGAACAAGGCTCGTGGTTCAGCCGATCCACAGGCCGCATCAATGGACCCAAGCTCTCCACCGGGAGAGGCATCGTCCGGTGCAGCAGCTTCTTCTTCTGGCTCCAGACGTCCTCCAGAACCCCCACAACCTCCAAGTGGACACGCAAAGGGAAAAGGCATCCGACAAGGGCACGTCGAACGGCAATTCCAAAGCCAAAGGCAAGGGGAAGAACTGACTAGGTTCTGACGTGGGCGAGGATGACTATGACGACATCTCAGATGAAGACATGGATCCGAGCCCTACGAATCCCCTGGACAGTGTTGACCCTAGCTGTCGATATGAACCACAATTGGTGCGACTTGAACGGTGGCACTATCCTCGTCGTCCGCTTCCCTTCGATGAAGAGGAGTTCGATGTACAGGATCCAAGGTTTCGTCGATGGCTAGAGGCAAACACTGATCCGATTGAAGAAGTGGATTGAGCGTCTCACGGAATGCTTCTCACAGGAGAAGGTATCCACTCTGAGCCTTGTATTCATTTCGAAGGAAGATGCTTTCTCAGGAGAAGGTACTTCCTCAAGACCTTGCCGTGGACCAAAAGAGATACTTATCACTGGATAAGATACTCTTGACCTTTCATATTTGCCAAGCCGCAAATACCAATGCTGGCATCAAGTGGAGCCAAGCTTCACACCTTTGTGCAATATGCTTTCCATCTGGAGAGGTAACTGAAACAGCAAAAGTTGTGAATGAAGATCCGTTTGCGTTTGGTGCGCGTGTTCTGCTTTTTTCATACAAGCTGTCTCCAGGCCGAGATGTATAGACTCTCACAAGTTACAGATGTAGCTCAATCACACCGCTCTTAATTCGCTTGGGCAATAACAGGCAAGTAGAATGCCGACTCCACGGCCATGCAGTTCTACGCGTTTTAAATTTGTGCCTGGTTGAAACACTGATGTTACACATCCAGGTGCCTGACTGTTTCACCTATCACTTGCATGTATCCATGCCTGTTGCTCAAGGCTCTAGCAGAGTACGATCTACAGCTGCTACAGCTGTGCGCCTGTAGGAAAAGAGACTCCTGTGTGCCTGTGTTCCTGTACGCCTAGCGAGGGGATACACGCCCAGGTTACATCTCATGGGGGGGGGGTTGGCGCGCTAGATGGCGGGGTTGGTGCTGGGGCGGCCAGGGGACACACGCAAGCCCTACGCAAGCCATAAACCCCATAAGCTAGCGTATGCTCCTGTTTTGATTAACCTTAACCTGTGCTTTAAACCCTACACCCAACCCTAAACCCCGCCTAAATGCAAGCTCTAAGCCTAAAGCAGAACATGAACCGTCAACCCTAACGAACCTAGCCCTTGTCGATCGAAGCCACAAATTGCCAAAACTCAAAAGCTAAAGCTAAACCCCATACCCCAAAACCCCACAACCACCCCACAGGGGGAAGAGAGACACCACACCCCACACCACAGGGGAGGGGGGGGGGCACGGAGCGCATGACCATGCATTGGAGGGCCCTTCCGCGCTGGCTTCTCCCTTTCGATGCCCAAGGCAATGTGAAGTGTCTCATTCTTCCTCACAGTTTCGACACACTCTGCGGTGTCTGTTGGTTTCTCCAAATTGCACTTGCTTCTTCCAAGCCAGTTTCGGATGGGAAACAAGCAACACGCGCAGGTAGGGCCAGGTAGGGGTTTTGACACGCAATTTGGGGATTTGTGAAGCCTGCTTCGAAGCGAGAGCACAGAGCACCTCGAGCTCCGTGCAATGCTCGGACAAGCGGACGTTCTCGTCTCGGAGCGCACGCAGCTTTTCCTCAAAGAAAAGCGACACGCTTCCCGCGGCCAGGGGTCCTAGTCCGGACTGGGCCAAGCCCCCAGTCCTGACACACGTCAGCCTCGCGCTCCAGCCGCTGGGTCAGCTCCTGAGATTGGAAAAAGCACAAAGCGCAAAAAAAGCGCCCACCGAACAGGAAGCGAAGACGGTGCCTTCTCATGCAAAGCCTCGTCTCTGGCGGCCTGTCAAATGCTGGCGTGCCACTTTGCACTTTGCTTTGCTTTCAAATTCGTGTGCATGTTCTTGTCGCGCATCGAAGGCTCCAGGTCCGCGATTCTTAGCGACAGACCCCTGATATCGTAGTTCACGTGTGCTATCATCCGCATGTTCGGAAGACTTCCGTTGATTGCCACTTGAAGCTATGACAGCTAGGCCTGCATCTGCAATTCCAGGTCCTTCACACGCCGACGGGCCTAGAGCGGACAAGACCATACCGGAGAGAGAGAGAGGTTGCTGCGGCTGCGCTCTCAACCGGGATCTGGCCTCTTGCATGGCAGGCGAAACCAAGTGGAGGCGCTGCTGCCTGGGAAACGTGGTCTGAGGGGGTTCGGCTTCTGCGTGCCTATTTGCAGCAAGCCGGCGCATCTGCGTTCTCCTTGCTCAGAAAGCTGAGTTCCTGAGAGAAGAGACTGGCGGCACCAACTCCGCCGGCTGAGCTCTGAGTGCCGGTCTCCACGCAGCTTCTCGGCCTCCGCTACGGAGCTAACCGCAGCTAACCGCGGCTACCGACTTAGCCTTTTCTTCTCGACTTGCTGACGGCTGTGACTCTCGAGCTGCAAGATTAAGCAACAAGTAGTCCGGGCCATGTTCAGGAGCACTTTCTCGAATCCGCAGAAATCGAAAGGGAAAGAAAGGGTGTACGGCTGTGGGCGGAAGCGGCAGCCTCGGCGCCGAGGAGCTGTAGCTCGGACTCCAAGTTCCGACGCCTCCCAAAGCGACAGCGCAGAAAAACTGAAGAAACGTTCAGGCATTGAGGCTTCTCTTCGCCGACTCTCGCGCTGAAAGGACGTCCTCTCTTCAGACCGAGTGGCATTCCCCCAGCAGCTGCCTGTCGGACGACGGCTGAGCGGCTTTCCACTCGAGGCCGAGGCCCCTGCAGACGCAGAGACGGGGTTTCCCCCCCTGAAGGCCTGATCGTGTCGAAGCTGCTCCAGGCGCTTCGAGACTTGCGCCTGAGCAGCGAAGCAAGCGAAGCACCCTGCGCCGCCCCCCCCTGCCGTCCCTGCTCGGCTCCTCNCCCCCCGGCTGCTTTGGACGCCTCCTCTTCGTCTGCCGTGGCCTTTGCTGAAGCCATGTCTCACAGACGTCACAGTGCTTCCCACAATGCTGCCGTTTCTTGCCCGGCTGCTGCTTCAGCTCGTACCCGATCTCGCTGCTGCTCGACCTGCGACATCGTCTGACCGAGAGTAGCCGACGCCCTTTCTCTTTTTTTTTCAGCACCGGTGCGAATCTATTCCGCTTGCTTCCACGCAGGTGCCTCCTTGGCGATGGGGATACAACGATTTCAAGGGGGGTACACACGTATGTTCGTTTTGCAAGTACGCTGCAGGAAAGCTGTGTCTAGACAGGTCGGAAGGGTTGGGTCGGTAGGTAGGTAGGTATGTCACTAAGCGCCTACACCTGAACAAAATTGTTGTGGGTGGGGATGGGTGTGTGTGTATGTACGTCCGTTACTTGTGAGAATCCGTGCAGACTACTCTGAAGGTCAGGCGCCGTCTGCCACTCACATTCTCCCGAATGTGAGTGTCAAGCTGTAAGCCCTGGTCCAACAGCTCTACCGCCGCCCCTCAGCCAAGCCAACCGAAATGCAGCCGATGTGCACGATTCACGGTCAAGTACAGACATGCTTGGCCGTGGGCAAACTCTCCTTATGCTGACAGGCGTCCAAGGAGGAAGCCCTAAGGGAAGGCATCATAGCGCCCTCCCATCCGACCTGCTGCATTCGCTCTGTCTGCTTGCTGAACTTGTCATCGGTGTCGCCAAGCTCTGCCTAGAGGTGTCTTGCGGCTGCGAGTGCAGACCGAAACACTCGGGCCGCTGCCTTCTTCGTGCATGCCAGTGCCTCAAGATGCTTGGCCTGCTCCTCTCAGCCGGGCAAGTGGCGACGCAGTGGCGGCAGTGGCGATTCTGGCTAGCGGCTAGTGGCCAGTTCCAGTCGTGCCCGCCTCTGCAACTCTTAGCTGCGCATGCAACTGTAGGGTCTCGGACTGCACCTTTGATCCAGCCGTAGGCCGTAAGTGCTTCCATGACATGTACCGCTCACTTGCGAAAGAGCCGCGTGTTCTGCACCCCTCTCTGTTTCCTGCAGCGTTGTGAGCTCTTCTTTGGCAGCCTCCATCCATGACCTGCGAGGAACATTTATCGCGAGCTTCTGTGTTGGCTTAAGAATCGAAAGAAGTCCTCTTTGTTTTTGAACAAGACATAGCAGATCCTTGCGATAGATCTTCTATTTTTCGATTGGACACAAGGTGGCACCTGCAAAGTTGAACTACAGACAGGGGTCGGTGTATACGGAACCACCTCGATTCGCATCCGAAACTCGCTTCAATTTCCACCGCTGCAACTTGATCAAAGGGTTGATGTCTGCATGAATTAGCATCGGATGCCATGCAGCTACCTCTCCTCCTTCTTCCACTTGAGCAGCTTCGACGCCATCGCAACCCCCTGCCGTATCCCTGCGCCTGCGTCGCTCGATCTCCATCTCGACGGCCACGCAGCGTTCAGCAAACCTGCGGGAAGCGGAAGCGCGCGTGCGTGTGGACTGTTGCACACGGCTTATCATCTGCCCTGCGGTCGACCAGTCGTTGTCCTCGCCCGCCCATGCTGCCATCGAAGAAAGGAAGGCTTCGCTGCTTTGCATGTTCAGCGGGAAAGCCATTGGGATGAGAATGTCAGGCCCAGAGTGAGACAAGACAAGGAGGGGTGAAAGAAAGACGCGTGAAACAATGCCGACCCCAGCCTGGCTGCTTTTCCAAAACTGTGGAGTAACCACTTCAGACCACTTCACCAACATTGACGGCGCGTGCCCTCTTCATAAAGAGCATCTTTATCTGGACAACATTAGGCGATGCACAGGCCTCTGTTTACGGCACTGCGCACCACATGTTCACATGGACCCCGAATCTGAAACTGCGATGCACTCCGCCTAAGTTTTTTAACTTCGTGAGTTTCCCACACTCGCTGCATCGCTGCGTCGGCCTCTGGCGCTCGGCAGTGGAGCACTGCAGGAGAGCCTCTCGCAGCTGAAGCAGCTGAAGGAGAGGAAACGCTTCTGCGCGAGGCGGAAGCTGCGGCGGAAGCGGAGGCCATGGCGGAGGCCATGGCCTGGCGGTCGGCCAGTTGCTCCTGGAGCGTCGCCACCCGGGCACGCACCTGGAAAGGGCTCAGCGGACCCCTTTCAAGATTCCACGATTGCCGTTGTGATTCTTTCAACAGCGGAACTGCACGATGAACGATGGCAGTGGCAAGCCAACAAGTTCGCATGAAGCCTCTCTCCGATCCGTTCGCCATGCAGGGAACCTGGTTGACACTACGAGAGGGCGAGAGGGAGAGCGAGGGAGGGAGGCTAGCCAGCGGCTGGCGAGAGAGAGATGTGCACTTGGACAACGTAGTAAGACGTAGTGACGACGTAGTGACGTAGCGTGTGCGTTTTTTGGTCTCTCCCTGTGAAGTCAAAGAATGGTTCTGTGGCTCGGAGTGGATGGCAGGGAGAGCCCGGGCCAGCCCCCCCCCNNCCCATCCCCCGCCCCCCCTCTCCCCCAAGCATCGGGCACGCCTTTGAGCAAGCTCTCCCGTGGATCTTTGTGCCTGGTCCAGGTCCTCCCGCCGATGTGCGGCCCTGGCCAGCACTGCTCCCTGTGCCTCAGATCGGAAGAGCGGCAAAGAAGGGAAGCTCTGAAGCTTTGCTATGCTTTGCTTCGCAGAACCTTTGAATTTGGGCCTCCTCCTCGGCAAGGAGCTCGGACTTCATCCTCGCCTGGCTCTCCTGAACGAAAGAGGCCACTAGACATGCATGGCTCTACGATGCTTGCGCTCTGATCTCCTCCTCCTTGCAAGTGCGTCCCTCTAGACCATCCTCGGCTGTGGGCAAAGCTCCGTGCCGCTTCGACGGTTTACTCGGAAAGAGTCGAGCATCAGTCAAGTGTGCCGTAGTATGAGTGTTGGAGAACGAAGCACGCTCGAGTTAGCTTGCGGCTTGCACCCCGTGCCACCGAACAAGACAAGGATCTCGCTCTTTCGCTCTTGCTCTCCTTTCTTCCTCTGAAGGCTGAGGCAGACCTTCAGGGGCAGCACCCGAACTAGCGACGACAGGGCTTACAGTGCTTGCGCGCCACCTTAGAGACGAACCGGACACTCTGCTGAATCTCTTTCCGCAGAAACCGGGGGGACCTTTGGGCTGCCCGGCATGTTGGATGCCTGTTGGGCCCAACTTATCGCATCATCAAGTCCGAAACCTCGTGGTACACGAAGAGATGCGCCAATCTTACTCTTGATTGCAGTGCCCCTATACCGTTATTCGTAGCGGCTTAACATAATTCATCTCAACTCAAGCGACAACGCTGTAAAACAACTTGATCTGGACCCGAATAGAGGCGGCCGTAAAATTACAGGATGCTGCCCCTTCTGTTGCAGTTAGAAGCACTGATACTTTCTTCGTTTTTAATAGTGACAATATGGATTCTTGTCATTCAGTTGGTGATGCAGGTCGATTTTGAATGTGATAGTAAGCCCACACAAAACGCAGGCCTTCGCAATGTCCTTTTCTGATATACTACATCACGCTCGTACTAGTAGATACAGCAGTAGAAACCTTGACTGGTGGCTTTACGCTGGATTTTTTCATAGCGCTGTAATGCGCTAGAATTTTCAAGTGGATGGCAAGAACAATTTAACAACAGATCTAAATTTTGATGGGGCGCATAACAACATCAACAAAGACAATGGGCTAAGATTTCCAAAAGCAACAACGGACGCAAGTAATGTTATGACAGTAGCAAACCATCATGGACATTCAGATTCAGAAGCTTTCCTATTGATAAGACTAAGGCTGCTGCTGATACGAGGAGTATATGTTTTAACTGCGAGTACTGGTTTGTGCTATTTTGGCTCTACATCTAGATTTGAAAGTGCCTCAGGGATTTTTGCTGATGTTCTAATTAGCAGTAACAGTGGAATATACCGGCGTCTTGATGCTCATGATTCAGTAAATACTAAATTGTCTGCTATGCCAACAGAAGAAAATGAGTTTTCCATTGCATGCAAACAGATCGACTGACCCCAGTACTTCAACCATTGCACTTCAACCATGTGACGCTAACGGTATTAACACGAAGTACACCCGTCACGAATAAGTTAAAATGTACTTCTCTCGGCAATATCGTGTGAGGCAGATGCCACTAGTTGGGGTAAGTCTGAACTACAGAGAAGTTGACAGATGTAACAGTAAATTTGGAAAGCAATTTGGAACTACCTAAGACTGATGCTTCAGGACAACAAACGAGTAGTAAAGAACGACGGATTTGTCAGATTCAGTAAAACTGAGTTTCCAAGACTGGACACCACAACTCAACAACAGGGTTGATGGGTATAGTTTTGTAAGAACAACAATTAGTGCGGAAAGGGGAGGACCACGATCATGCATCGCCGTAATTGAAACAGCCGACTTTCAGCTAAAGGGTAATCTACAAAAAACGAATACTAATGATTGCTACAATTCGGTCTTTGCAGGGAACATAACCGAACTAAAATAGAAACCTAAAGGAGACACTGATCACTACAACATGTACGTATACTGACATCTATGAGCGAGTCTCGCTCAGAGTATACGACATGTGTAGAGCTACTCAAGCAAAACAGCAGCGACATTTCAGAAACCGGAATGAAAGATCTGGTCGGCAAGTTAATTACAGGCAGAAGAAGAAACAAGAAGCATTGACAAAACAGAAGAAATGTCAGTGGTTCAGCTTCATCAATTTGCATTGTTGTAGCTGCAGTCCTAGCTTGGTTTTATGGCCATTCGAAACAGTGTTGTTCAAGACTATTTCTATTAATATAATTATGGCCGTCAATAACATGTATACGGTGTGCGACATTTTTCATGAAATCCTCGTCTAAACTACAACACAAACTACTATAGAGTTCGCTTGTTGCTTCAATGTGACAGCTTTGGGATGATGGCAGACCGAATGAGAATGATGCTGGGATGCCAGCCGGTCTTTTTATGAGAGAAAAGGCGAGCGGCATCGAGAGAGGTATAGGTCCACCAATGCGGTAGCGTCTGATTTACATTCGAGATCACTGGGGAATCCACCTTGAGATCCACATATACCGCACCGGGCGGGAGGGTGCCGCAAAAGATTCTTGAAAGGAGTTGCAGCAATTCACGCATCAAGCAGCCGGTCTTTTTATGAGAGAAAGGGCGAGCGGCATCAAGAGAGGTATAGGTCCACCAATGCGGTGGCCTTTGATCTACATTTGAGATCACTGGGGGAATCCACCCTAGAGATAGAGTTGAACACCGAGTCAGCCAACATCTGAGCGATGCCCCTTTCATGACAAGCAAAACAAGTTTGAGCCGTCCCTAGAGGAGTGCGCATACGGAAGCGGGTGACAGCGGGATTGCCACATTGCCCATCCGGTTTACACACAGCAGAGCCATGACACTTCATGCGCGTGCAACAAACACTAGGCGCTTCACTGATGCAATGCCATGTGTAAGCCTGAATACGACCGCCATGCTCAGGACCAGGAGGGCAGGAATCGCTAGCAAACTCTTGACAAGTCCATGGCTTGCAAAATGGTCAATTTGGGATGCTGTTTAAGGTGATCACTGTCGAAGAGCCGCAGGCAGCAAGGCACTTGATGGTCGATGCAAGATCTGACCAAAACGAAAATGGCCTCGCGCCTGTGGTGCCTAGGATCCTCGACTTCATTATCGAGCAACGAGATAGACACGCCAAGGACGGTTTTGTTGCTAATCCAACCTCGAAGAATGCCGCTGACAAAGGGGCCACTGAGAGCATCAGGAGGATGCGAGGCAGGAGTGAGCGAAACAACCCCATACCCCGATTTCTGAAAGCTCTTCCAACACCTGACATGTCGTGACAAACGTCAAGAAAGACGTGATGCGGATGTTGCATGGATTCGCGTTTTGCGTCTCTCTTTCTGCTCAAATGGCGCCGGATGGTTAAAGGGTTCACAGCACGTTCGGAAGTGGAGAGAAATGATTTACAACTTGATCCAGGGTCAGTGCGCTTGGGTTGCGAATGGCCGCAACTAGAAGGTTGCCACTGCTCGCAAGTCGAGCTTCCACGTACTGTCCATACAGGCGGATCGAATATGGGACTTTGTTCGCCTGTTGTTGGGGTATGGTAGCTTTCTCGTACCTCTTGAGGCTTGCGTACCCACCGACCCCGGCGCTTGATTTCCATCAAGCTCACTCCAGGGAGGCGTAGCTCGCTTGCCCCGCCATGCCGGTTGCCATACCAGGTGCATTCCAAAATTTGTAGGCTCATCGCACGTGCGCCGGCTTTGAACTGCTCGTTCAGCTGAGTGCCGTTGAAGGGGAAAATGCGGTTTTCGGCCGGAGTCTGCATCTTCACCGTGGCTACGACACCGAGCAGAAAGGCGGCACAGTGATCAACTCGATCGCCTGGGCGGAGCAACAGATCCCATTGAAGCAGAATCGCAAACCCCACAAGAACCAGCTTGCGAGTGAACATCCAGCCCACGATTGCAAGAAATACGGTCCGAGGAGTTGGCAGTCGCATCTGAGGAGGCATGAGGTGCCGATAACCTTCCAACGCCTCTATGCTTCGTCGAAGGTGGAAAGGTCCGTTGCGACCGTACTCGGGGAACCTGAACCTGACCGCGGCGAAACCGTACTCCGTGGCGCTCATGTGATACCCCAAAGCGAACAGCTCGTTGAGGTAGGCCGTCAACAAGGCATCCATGTCGCGAGTTAGGGCATGGTATTGCTGGCACCACAGTTGGAACGCAGCTATGACCACGGCATACCGGTCCCTGGTGGCCTCGGTGCGTACCTTGTTCTATTCCAGAAAAGATGGCGCGCCGCTCAGAGTCCGCATGGTTGTGCCTGCAAGCTGTGCCGAGCTCCGCGTAGGCAGAGGCCTTCTTTGTGGCATGATGGACTACCTTCCGAGGCATCGTCAGTGTACGAGTTTCCAACGGCATCACCTTTGGAGAAGGGGAAACGGGAAGGCCGATCCGCGCTGTTCCTTTCAGAAGGTATCCACGTGACACATACCCTGCAGTCGCCGTGAGTGCGCACAGCTACTGACAAGTACGGTTCGTCAGGAAGGAGGACCTTCTACCCTTTGACACAGAAAGGGCTAAGGCGAGGTTGTCAACAAGTGCGACGTGCCGACGTCCTAAGCCTCTAAGCCGATTCTGTCTCTGCCCTCTGCACGCAAGATGTTCTCAGAGTGCTCCCACTGCCCTCTGAAAACAACGTGCCATTCCTTGTCCCGCAAAAGGGCAGGGTGGACCTCTTTGAAGTCAGAGTTGCAAAGTCTGGCTACCTCATACTGAAGATCCTCCAAGGGCAGCTCGATGTCGGCATCGAGCCCAAAAGCACTCTGCCGCGCTTTGACGCTCCCCTCAACAGCGTACCGCCACGCTTCGCAGCACCTGGCAGTGTCAGCAATCAAAACGGCGGGAGCGATGCGTTCGCACACTCCGTAGCCAATCTCGCTGCTGTCAGCAGCCGTCAGAGCGGTGTCCCAAGGCAGGCCGATGTCGGAGAACATCAGCGGCAACAGAGATGCAGCTTGCGAGAGTTCTCGAAGGGCAGTTTCCAGAGTGATGTTGGCATCTCGCAGCGGATGTACTGATATACATAGTGAAACACTGAGAGCGTTTCGCGCTTGACGAGCATGGCGAAGGTGAAGTTGCCAACCACCTTCTCGATCATCTTAGGAGGTGGCAGGCCTCGGCGACGTTGTAATGCAAGGACAGCCAGGCGCAGTTTCCAGATCCGTCGCGGGGTCAGGCAAACCCGCTTGAGCGATCCGTCAATCAATAGGCCTAGTTTCTTAACGACGGGTTGAGCTTCAGTCACCTCGTGTTTTCCAAAGCCAACCTTCCATCGTGGTTTTGAGCTTACCAAAATGCAGCTGCACCCCCTCAGAGTCAGTCCCACATACGAAGAAGTTGTCAACATAGTCTGCGTGCACGATCCGGTTACCCTTAACCAATCCAGACCAAGTCCGATCTTCAACCGGTCTTCAGCTCGAAAACCGGACTCCTGAGCAGCAGTCTCCAAGAGCTTCTGGCAGAAGAACAACGACCAGTTCCACCGTGGCATATTCAAGTGTGATGAAGTCCGCCTTGCGGCACCCGGGAGGCCAGAGAGATTCTGGGAGATGCCGGCACTGAATTGGTGGCAGTCGGAAAAACCTGAGGTGCTGAGGCAGCTGCATCCGATGAAAAGCATCAGTTACGTCACCCGAAGCAGTGTAGAGCGTGTCTTCCTCCTCGACTTCAAGGCTGCACCATGCTGAAGGCGTCGGGAGGTGACTGGCGCGAGGCTTATTCAAAATTGGTGTTGGCGACACGGGTGTCAAGTATGATACGCAATTTGTTGTTCTTTTTTCTTTTTGAGGATAAAGAAGACTCCGACCGTGTGGACATACCTGCCTGGCACAAACCCCAACATTCCAGACTCATGGAGCCTGGTTAAAAACCGCCCGTACAGGCGAGGGGAATGCGCAAGAACTGGATCTACGTAAGACTGCACATCACTGGGAGGACCAACCGTCCTGACATCAGCGAGGAGCTCATCAAGACCTTCCAGCTTCAAGAGGCGACCGGTTTCAGAGTCCAGAAGTCCCGCCACATCGACGGGGCATGAACCAGGTTCCGGCCACGAAATGCTGTTTTGATCAAGGCTGGCATGCTCTCACTCGATGTGGTCACCGGAGTAAGCGGACATCGAGCCGCGAAGCGCCTGAAGGGCTTTTTCGGGACGAGACTCTGGAGGAGCTCAACTCTGGCTGGCGAATTCCCGGTGTATCCGGGAGATCCGGGAGATAACCGGAGCATGCGCTCCCACAGGCGCAAGGCCATGACTACCATCAGGCTTCCCGTAATGCCATAGAGCCATAGAGTTCATTTAAGGTGCGCATCCCATCATATATGCGCCCAGGCCTCTGCGCACAGTCTCCGACGAATTCGTTGCCGAACGGAGCGGCTCAACCCGGAGGACCGGACTGAATCATCAAAATCGGGCATCCGAAGATCGAGGAAGCAGATCCCGCTGTCGGTGAAGCAGTTCTGCCATATCGGGCACAGGAAAAACAGGACAGCCGCCTGAGGGGAGACTGCCACCGAAAAACGGCTGAGAGCTAGGGAGGCCGTCTGCGCCGTCCGCGATGCAGAAGGCGAGTGGCCAAGATCTGAGTGATTCACGGCTTGGGCTTGCCGGTGCGCAACAGCGCCCTCTCTTCCCAGGCTTTGCGCTGTTCTTTGTTTGGGAGGTGCTCCTTATGCAGTTCTTCCCCAAGTCACGTGTTGAGCGCTGGGCACACACAGAGGTTGCCCCGCGTGGGGTCAACGTCCAAGAAATAGCGGCTCTCATCAGCAACTGTGCCACCGGTACTGTAGCATTTGGATGCGACGGCACATGGGTTCCAAAGAAGCAAGCTCTCCAAGCTTGAGCTGATCATACTCGATCGCCAGTTCCAATGCCTTGCATAAGGACTCGTGCTCGAGAACACCGTTGTTTGAAGCTTGAAGCTTGCTGTTGGTCCTCCAGGTGTTGTGCATAGTGAGGGGCGTCCCTCCATTGCTGGCAATGTATTGCCCGACCCATCGGGCTGTACGGGGCCCACGGATCGGCCAGCGAGCTTAGCTGCTCCACGAACAGCATAGATCCATCCGCCAGAGCAACCACCCTCTTGTTGCCGGGCTGGTGCCCGCTGACAACCTGCTGCATTTGCAGTAGACCCCTGTGGCCCGTAATCCATCCCCTTAGCTTTAGCCACGACCCAGCCGAACCCAGGCGTCGAACAGAGGTCTGGACTTGATGGCACGGAGGGCTGAGGTAGGGCGGCGACGACTGGAAGGGTGCTCGCCGCGAGGAGTGAAGAGAACTCGTTCTCAACAGCGCGAAGCTCTGGAGCCGTTGTCGCCTGGAGATGTGCCACCGGTGGTTGGCCGACAAAGCCATCCTCAAACCGGTGAGTTTTGCATCTGGCCAGACCCGGTGGAAGAGCACGATTGTCACCAAGCACCACAAGGCCCAGGACATTCGGAGGGGCAATGCATTCAGGTCGCCATCAGGAATGGCGACGACGTACCACCCACGTGTCCGTGGATCTTCAGGCGCTCGTGCCACTTCCGTTCTGCTTCGTACAAGATCAAGCAATGCTTGCCCTCTAGACACAGCCGTCCAGAAACTGGCCATAGACGAGACACACAGTCAATGCAAATAAGCAACCACCTCCAGCCAGTGGGAGTCAGAGCCGGCGCACGAGCAATGACAGTGGTGTTCAGCGGTAGGCACCAGCACAGGACGATCAGGCCGACTGACTGCAGCAGTAGCCACGGAGACTAATCCGCTGCGCGGACTGCAGCAGGATGTGAACCATGCTACCCTACTCCTGCCGCAAACGATTCTTGAAAGGAGATGCGGCAATTCACGCATCAAGAGCCTGCAGAGCAGAGTTAATGTCTCGAGTGCGGTGCAGTGCTTAGGAGTCGCGGAGCGGGAAGATCCTCAGCCCTCAGTTCGCAAAGCGCTTGGTGCTAGTCTTGGGCGTGGCTACTTTGGTGGCCAGGGTGGAAGCCGCGGAAGAGGAACTTGACGGAGTCCCTCACGACAGCTCGGCGTCGAAGACCGCCGATGCCGCCTGTGCCGGAGCCACGTTTGCCCCCGGCGAACGATGGAGCCTACAGCTTTCTTTGTGCAGCCCAGCGGAGATCGAGATCGCTGGGAGGTGGACTACGAGAAGGGTGCGGCTATTCGTTGGCACGCCAAGCCTCGTCAGCAGCTCTTCGTGCCGGGACATTGTTCTGGCGGGCCCGAGCTGAGCCTATTGACCGGTGAGCGCGCCACCTACACCAAGTTTCCTAGCGGCCAAGTTCGCGTGGTGTCCGACAACTACCTGCAGATGACGAAGCCAGAATGGAAAGGCAGAGCCAAACTTAGGATGCGCGCAGAAGCAAAAGCCCCAAGCAAAGGAAAGAAGCGCTGAGAGCGCTTCGGCATGAGTGCCAACACAACGCCTTGAGTCTAGTGCAGAAGACTGTAAGTGTCTATGCACCGAGTGGTGGAGCCACTCATGTTTTGCGGCGGCGCTCTGCTTAGCTAGTTCAGCTACATGCTGAAGGGGGAGTGTGAGTGCGGATGCCAGGATTTTCAGGAACTGTGACGTGATGTGTGCAGGCTTTCACAGAATCTCAAAAGGTAGCGGTCCCGCAAGAAGTTCGCGTCGCGGACTCGGAGGATCGCCTGCTGGATGCGGGTTCGCTAATCCTTGATGGGCATGATCGCGTACCACCTCCTGAGCCCAGAGACAAAGAGGTCGTCCGGATTCAGCTGGACATGATCGGGATGCCAATCCCCCATAATAGTGGCTGGTTGGCGTCCCCCCCTCTGTGTCCGCTGTGCTGCCTGGTGCCGACGAAAATGCCAGAGCGCTTCCTGCAGCCGTCTTTCCATCTCCTGCTGCGCCTCCTTGAGCTCCCCCATTGCACGTGCCTGGTCTTCAGTCATAGTTGTCGGTGATGCGGTTCAGCATCTTCATCGTCTTCCCCATGGGGGGATTATTGCGCCTTTGGAAAGACGCATTAAGTTGGAATCTAACGTGCCTGCTACACGAAACAAGCGTGGGGTTGTAAAAGTTGACGCTATGTTTTTTTTTGAGTTTACAGTTGGGAAGTGCTTAAAACTCGAGTTTTGGCAACGCTAGTCGCTGTTTCGGCCTGTGGAGGCTTCGATGCGGTAAGTAGTAAAGTGCAAGTATCAGTAGGAAACATACAGANCCCCCACCCCCAGCAGTCGCAGTAGCAAGCAGTAACAAGCCAAAAAGTAGGCGCAGTTATCCCCCCATGTGCATCGTCTTCTCCATTTGCGCTGTGACCCCGTTCTCCACATCGTCGACGCGGCCCCGCATGGCTCGCACATCCTCCTGGACCCTGTAAAGACTATCCGCGTTGATCTCCCGAACCAATCGTGGGCACGGGTTGATCCCCCTCCACCGCCTGTTCCGCTCCCGACAATAGCCTTCTTGAATACGTCGATGCAGTGTCACGGACACACCCGGCAAGTACTTTACGACCCGGACACCTCGTGGAGAATCCCCCCTGCCTCGTACACCGTGCGCCGGTGACAGCGTCGCCGGATCAGCTGCGGTTGTTGTGGGGCTCCGTTCGTTACGATGTCGCCCCGGCGGACCCCGGGCAGGTATGCAAGGCTCTCACTCTTGTCTCTCGGCTCTCCGCACCGGGTTGAGGCCTTCTCTTTTAATGAGGGGCCCAGGCCTTGAACCGCTCACGGCTTGAGCCAAAAACTCTCTCGCTTTCTTTCGCCAGGGCTATGGTGCAGGGGTATTACCCCCTACACCGCGCGCTTGTGCGCCCCCGACAGTTGCTCTCTCTCTTTCTTTCGGAAGGGTGGAGGCAAGGGGGACCCTTGCCCCGGGGCGTCAGCGCCCCCCCATATGTTACGGGGAAGCTTGGAGTGAAAAGACTCTCTCTCTCTCTCTCTTCTCTCTCTCGCTCGACAGAATGCTGTCGAGGGCACAATCTCTGCGACAACGGCTGCGCAGCGAAGGTTCAGCGACTGCAGCTGAGCCTTCGGAAGAGAGGGGAGTGGGGCGAAGCGGAGGGCAGCAGAGGGCTTGAGGAGAAAACCCCCAGCCGCCGAGCATCTTCTGCGGCTTGCGGCCGAAGCCTCGGAAGCCGCGGCAAAGCCGAGCGAAGTCCGAAGCGGCACATGCGAAGTGGCGCTTCTGGCGCGGACAGCTGCTGGCGTCGCAGCCGGCCCTGAGCTTCGCAAGCCTTTGCTCGCTCCTTTCGACCTCGGCCAAGCGAAGCGCAGCCGCAAGCGCGCGTCTCGGCCGGCGCGCTTTGGCCACGCTTCGCTTCTCGGCAGGCGACAAAGCTCTTCGAGCACCTTCTTCTTCTCAGCGAGGGCCTTTCAAGGTGCTATGCAGCTTATGAGGTCCCTTGCTTAAGTTGGAAGGGCAGTAGCATCTTGATGTCATGCTGACGGTGTCTCTGCCAAGAAGATATCTCTGGAACATGCTCGCAGGCCAGCAGCTGCGAGAAATTCCTGCAGCGTGGTGAGTTCCGCCTCCGTCTCGCTGCGAAGCGCTGCCAACTGCTCCCGGGAGCTGCCCAGCTGCTCGTGAGACTGCGCAGGACTGTGCAACGCAGAGTGTGCAGTGTGCGACGCCCTGCAGTCGCTCTGAGGCTCTCTGTCCGCTGCCGCGCGTGCCTCTGCTACCTTGGACTCCACCTTCCGAGACTCCTCAGCAAAGCGTGTTCTCTCATTCTCTCTCCTCTACAGAGCAAAGCCCTTCACTCCTCCCGAGCGGAGATCGTCGCAACTTCCAGCCGCCTCCTCACGCGAAGCGCCCACGGAGATGCAGGGAGGCGCGAGCGTTCTACTAACAGTTTCCTCTCTGCATCCGAGGTCTGCTCTTCTGATCGCAAGGTTTCCTTGTAAGGACGGAAAAGTTGTCGAGAGAGAGAGCGAGAGAGAGAGAGAGAGAGAGAGAGGGAGACTGCCGCGGCCGACCTCCAAGTCCAGGCAGTTTTGAATCTCCGACTTCTCTCCAGCCTCCAAGCTGCCAAAGCCAAGGCGGAGCGGATGAAACAACGCTTTCGCGGTTCAACTGCAACTTCACAGACTGCACTGCTTGCACCTCGGCCCTCTTGAGTCTTTCAATCAGCTCAGAGAACCTCGATCGGAGAGGGAGAGTCCCGGTGACCGAGACGACACGAAGCCGCGAAGCTGTCTGAGACTCGCTGCTTGTTGCAGAGAAAGTCCACGCTGCTGTCAGCACCTCAAAAGACGCTACGGCATGTGGGCTTGAGTCGCAGCCGCGGCTTGGCGGCTTGGCTTGCCTGGCACCAAGCTCCGCTGCAGGCCGCAAAGCAGGCGGCTCACCTCCAAAGCCTCCGAGAAGGCACACGGCCGGCACAGGCGAATCTGCAAGAAAGCCGGTTGGAAGCTCCGCAGTTCTCAGCTCGCGCCTGGCCTGCGGCAGCGACTGCAGCGACGGCAATTTCGCCATCCCCGGCCGGTCCGCACGGCCGGAAACCGATCCGCCCTCTATTCAGTGTTGTCTTGTCAGTCGTTGCTTTCAATGCGACTTCCAAAGCCTGCACTGCTGTGGCTTCAGCGTGAAAGGTATCGGCTAGAAAGCCGCTCTCACACCAGAATACTCAGACGGAAACCCCATGCTTTTGGGCAGAGTGCCAGGCATCGGCAAAGTCACCGCTGTCTGAAGGCCTAAACTCAACTCAACATTCGGGAGTCGGAAATGGATCCACCTCTTGCTCACTCTTCCGGTAGCAAAGATAAGATACCAACAGCATGTCTGCCGTGCGGCTTCTAAAACATCTTCTTCTGTCACGCATGCAATTCACTCACCATTCACCATCTTCATGTAAATGACACGACACAACACTACAAGCTGGAGAAGAGGGCCCGCTGACCTTTGGATTCGATGCCGGCACTTCAAGCTGACATATGAAGGGCCGACACCACTGATGAAGCACGAGGCAGGGTCAACCGGTCCTGTTACTGTCTCTAGAACTGTAGAACTGAGCAAGGTGGGTGGCATATTCATGTTTTCAAGAGTCTTCTTTGCTTCGGGCCTGCTTCTTCCTCTGTTTTTCGGGTTGTAAGATTGCAGGATGCAGCTTAATCGCTTACAGAGCGTTCTTCAGCTGAGCCTTGCCAAGAGGTTCTCATGACTTCCTGCACAAGGACTTGGCCAATTCAGGTGACAAGCAGGAGGCAGCATCACATGCTCGTACCGAGGGGAGACAATCGGCGCTTTTGCAAGTGCTCAGTCACCACGATCCCTGTACATCTGTACAACGGTGAGGCTTCAGTTCAATGTCTATGTCCCGACTCACACCCATGGTGTCCATACGTGGTAGAAGAGACGGAGTGTGACCCAGGCATCCAGCGCCGCGTACTCAACCTTCACAGACAGGGAGATCCCTAGATCCAGAGCAGGGCATTCGCAGGCCTGCGCGAAGACATGTGTGTGTGTGTGTAGACCCGCAGGTCACATTCCAAGTTACAACCTGTGCTTACACGGTCACTGCAGTGACAGGTGCAGGCGGTGCAGGTGCAGAAGCCTAATCTGAGCGAAGTGCTCTGAGTCTGCCCTGGCCTGCTGTGGTGAGAGCGTGTGCAGGGACCAGTCCGAGCAGCTGCAGCCGATGTCCTTTCTTAGGACGTAGCCTGAGCTTGCGACTACGACTACACCACGTGGCACCACTGCGCCATGTGTGTCCCAGGCGAAGCAGCTCCAAGGCCGTGCGGCGCAGGCCGCAGGGCCGGTTTGGAGTGCCCAGCAGCTCTGCGCAGGGCGGCTGCCTCAAGCAAAGCTTGAGGAAGCTGGCGGCTGGCTGAGGGAGGTTTCGACCTTTGATTTACGCCTGGGGGCAGGGCATGTCTACCACCGAGTCTCTATACAGGGGAATTCCGCTGGTGACGAATTTGTCCACGTCCTTGCAATCCACACCAAAGCCAACCTCATGCTACCGGAAAGAAGCATCTCATTGCAGCCTTGCTGGCACTTCTCCGATGTCTTGCGTGTGCTGCGACCGAGGGTCTTTGGTAATCCATGGATCCACGGGCATCTGCTGCACAGGAGAAGGAGTTCGTCCAATCCGGTGCAGCTGCAGGACGTAGACCTTTCCAAGCTTAGCTCGAGCTTTTTGCTAAATCTTTGTAGGTTAACCGGTTAAGGTCAAAACCGCTCACTTTAAGGAAGTCTATGTCTAAGCAGTCTAAGTACCCTTTCCTTCTAACAGAGCTGGGCTGCTCTGCAGGTCGGAAATGCCAGCTGCATCACCGAAATGGGATGATCGGAGTCACCAACGTCTGGTACCCACTCCACATCAAGCGCCACAAGGTTTGCCATTGCCAAGTCCCAACAAAGGGCGATGTAGCTCTGGCTCTCAGTGCTGTTCACGACCAGAACTTCCGAAGGCTCGTCTGGCAGGGCCTGGGGTGACTGGGGTGTCCAGAAGGCTGGCGCCTGGGCCGCGTCCCAAACGGTATCGCAGCCGGTGCCCCAGACACCGGCATATGCCCAAGCGGCCGGGGCGGGAACGTTACCCGCATCTGCGTCCCAGCGCGACGTCACTTCAGCCTGCAAGGCGGAGCTCCACGCGGCGCACGCGGTTCCCGTGCTCGGAGTCAGGGCCGCCCTGAGTACCATGGCGTTCCTAGCACGGCCCTAGGCCGCTCCGCTTTCTTAGGCCCCCTCCGATCCGATCCGCAGAACTGCGTCGAGAAGGCATGAGCAGATGAGCTGTGTGGGTCCGGGTGCGATCTGCCCTGGCGCTTGGAACAGAAGGCTATCTTTTCTCACGGAGCGCCCACTCATAATTCGAAGTCGCGGGTGTAACCTCGATAGGCGGCCACTATCATCATCGGCTCCTGACAGAGCGAGGAGCACAGTGAGTAGCTTGAGCTAGGACTAGGGGAACAGGAGCGCGCGCCTTACCGGGAGCCTCCTTCCATCCGTGCCCTGAACGGCCGGAACGGCCGGCGCCGCCGTAGCGGGAGCCCGTGTAGCCGCCAGAACGCCGATCACGACCTCGGCCTCTCAGAGATCAACTCAGCTTGTTTCAAGCTCTTTCGAACGGTAATCGGGTCGCCGGCCTCCCAGGTGATCTCCATCTCTCACTTCAGCTGGCCTCGGCCTGGGCCTCCTCCAGGCCACGGCGTGCTGCGCCGTGTTGCCCTCCTTCTCCGTCCCAGCGGCAGAGCGGCGTCCCTGCCACCGCCCTTCTCGCGGCTCAGCCTGCTCGGCCTGCTCCTCTGCCACCGTCTCGGCCTTCGAAACTCGCCGGGAGCGCACGTCAGGCCTCGAATGCAGAGACCCCAGGCACGACCCAAGCTCCTTCGAGGTCTCTCCGAGGCTCCGAGCGGGAGCGGCGCAGGCTTGGAGGGCTTGATCTCGGGGCCGCCCCTGACAAAGAAGCTCTTATCAACTTGAGAGCCACGGGCTGGGACGAAAGCTCTAGCAGGGGCAGGGCTGGCGACACAACGACACCAAGTTTCAGCTTGCTTCTCACTGATGCTGCCATGGTAACGAAGCTGCAGGAGCAAGCCCGCATTGCAGCAGACAGAAAGTTGCAGAACAACACTGGCGGGAGCAGTTTTGATCCAACATGTCAATAAGTGCAGTTTTGATCCAACATATTAACTCCTTGTCACACAAAGACTGCGACAGGTGAGAAGCAGGTTTTGACCCAACATACCAACTTTTCGCCAAACATAGACAGACAGACATGTTGCAGCACGCCCAGAGCAAGAATGCTAGAGAAGCACGCAAAACGTGGCCACGATACGACCAGCATCAGCAGCATACGACCAGCATCAGCCGACACGCCCAGGCCAGCATCAGCAGCATCAGAGGAGGCCTGTTTTTCCTTTGGACGTCTGAAAAGCGACTAACCCAAAAGGACCGAAATCTGGCCCAAAACAAGCCCCTTTGGCAACAGGATTTCCTTCACGAGGAGCTTTCGTGACTTTAGACATCATCTCCTCCCTTCCGAGCCAAGCTCTGGGCTTGGGCTTCAAGAGAGAGTTCTGCGCCTCAAGACAGGGAGAACTGAGAGAGAGAAGCTGAGCTTGCTAAGCCGCTTGAAGCCGCTAAGCTCGGTGCTAGGGGCTTCGTCGTCTTCTTTGGGATCCTCGGGCCAAAAGCTCTGACTCAGACCGGCTCGCTTTCGCTTCCTCCGAGCCGCTGGTCCCAGCAAGGCGCCGCTGGGGGCCACCCTGGCCCAGGCTCCATCCGAGGCTGATCCTAAGGCGCGCACCGACGACGCCCGACGCCCGACGCTCCGATCCCGCTGAGTCCCGCTGCCCCGCCTCGCCCTGGCCCTGTGACGCAGCGTGGGCGTCGCCGTGACGCTGCGCCTGCCACCACGTGGCATCACACACCACGCCACTACAAAGCGAGAGCTCAGAGCAGAGCCAAGGCCAGCCAAGGCACCCGAAAGGCTGCAAGTCTGCCGAGCCTCGAACGAGAAGGGCAGAAGAGCACTCCAAGCACTGCGCTGCAAAACGAGCGAATGCCCGCGCCGGCCCGCGCCTGCTTTTCGGCAAGGTGGCTGGGTCGCATCGGGAAGCTTCAAGATGAGCTTCACCTCTCTCGCAGTCTGGCAGTCACTGCGCCCAGCCAAAGTGCCTTCAGCTCTCTGCATGTGTCCCGAAGAGCCCAGAGTTGCGATACGTGCAGCTCGTCTCACCGCTCTTCGCTCACTTCGCTCTGCGGTTTGGACCGCCCCTGCCCGGGCGCCCGGGGCCTGGCCTCGAGCAGCTGCGCAGATGCTGGCGATGGACATGAAGGCAGAAAACGAAACCCAACTTTCCCGATATCTGCGCAATGAAGCACATGAAGGCACCTATGACCACTTTGCCTCCCGCCATTCACAACATGTTGCGCACATGATTTTGGGAGCCCCTGGTTTGCACTGGAGCCAAAGACAAAGAGGCCAACAAGCAAAAAAGGCAGAGTTGTCCACATGCTAGAGCTGCTAGAGTGCTAGAGCTGCTAGTGCTAGAGACCTCGCCATGCTCTCGAAAGGAGATTCAGAAGGAGAGTTCGCGCCTTCGGGAATTTTCAAAGATGCTGCAGCCGATGCCACAGGTCCACCGCGGGTTCCACCGCAGTCACTCGAAAACTCAGCAGCCTAATGTGAGGCGTGCGATGCAGTGAAGCAGTGAAGTGAGCGCCGTCCTGGCAGATGGGCAAGGAGCGGGTTTGAACGAATGCGCGTGGTCGTCGTGCTTGTTTGAGGGTACGGGTAGGTAAGCGCTGCTTCCGCTTCAAGTCCTTTCAGCTCAGAGAAACAGAGAAGCTTTGAGAAGCTCAGCGCTGCGAGCGCTGCGGCTGCTCCCCCTCGCCGAATCCTCGCTCCAGGGGGCCGAGGGCCGCCATGGCCGACATGGCCGACAGCCGATCCCATCGCCATGGGCCATGGCCTCCCCGGTCTCAGTCTCAGGTTCGGCTTCTCGGCTTCAGCGGAGATGGGATGGACAATGGAAAGGAAAGCAAGAGCCCTAAATTGCCTAAACTGCCCTAAACTCTAGACCCAAAATACACCGAAAACCCGGCGGCCGGGACCCCCCCGCCCTTTCCACCCAATAGCCCAGGCCAGGACGGAGCTCAAGCGGAGCTCAAACGCTCGCCTTTGAAGCCGCCGCACAGGCAGCAGGCAGTCAGGCAGGCGCAACCCGACGCAAGTCGTCGACTCGTCTCGTGCACCTCGCGGTGAGGCTTTCATCACCTCGAGAGAAGAGGCGCCTTAAAAGGTGACGGTGACGACTCAGTGACGCTGCTCTTGGGCCGGAGGCGGGCGGGCCCCCCGGGCTGGGCGGGCGGAAAACGCGGAAGCGTGGTTTCCAGAAACTCTCAAGGCCGCACAGCCGTCACATGAGCCGTCACATGAGCCTTAGAGTGCGGCCTTAGTCTTAGTCTTGGTCGCGTCTACGCAGCCAGAGCCAGGGTGGTGTCAGTCAAGGCCTCAAGTCAGCTCCCTGCATGAGAGATAATTCGAAGTGGTGTCGTCGGAGCGCGGTTAAACACTCTTTGACGCTCGGCCGCTCAGCTCAAGGAACCCAAAGCCTGTGCTCCCCGGCGCATTCCGCATCGGCTCAGAAGGCGGCATCAAGGGCACACGACGTCACACGCACAGCTAGCCGCCCGGTACCGCGTTTGGTCCGGCAAAAGCAAACCTGTCGCTGAACCGAGCCGACGCAGACGACGCCCTCGCCTCGCCTGCATTGTCTGCATTGTCCTCGCCATGCCTCGGGTTTTAGAGAGCAACCGACCCAGCACGCCGTGCCTTGCTTGGCAAAGCACGCAGAAACACGAGGCACCACTTCAGGTCCGCCTGAGCACAAAGAAAGCCAGCGATGGCGACGACAGCGACGTGCGTGCTCGTTTCAGATGGCGCCTTTCACCCAGGACTGCGATGCGACACCGATGCCGAAGAGAGAGGACTGAGGTATAGGAGGTCGCAGGCTGAGCCTAGGGCCTAGGCAGTCGCAGCCTGTCCAGCCTCTGCAGCCTGCGGCTCGCACTCCGACTCCGAAGGCTCCGCCTCTGACCGTGGGGCTTTTCTGAGCCGCGGGTGCGCAGGCATCCCATGCGCGGGCACCGTCTGTGCTCGCTCTGCTTGGGACGGCGAGCCTCTAAGTGCTCATGATCCGTACTTGAAAGCAGCAGGCGGCGGATCTCAGCGCCGAAAAGGCTTCGGACCCTGTCCAGGCCTCAGCGCTGCCAGACGGACAATGACTCGTGAAATGTTATTGAGTCTTTGACTGGCTATCTTGGAAGGATAGAGAAGGAGGGAAGGCTGACATGCCCAGATGTTAAAGGAAGCGTTCTATGAGACCTTGTAACTTGAGAGGGAATGTGGAGCAGTGCCAACAGCGGTGCCAGTCACCTAACTCATCGAACTACGTCTTAACACTCTCGCGACCCCTTCGCAGCGGTGCACCCCTCCTGCGACCTCTCATGGAAAGAATCTCCGCTTTAAAGCTCGAAAGCACCATGCCATCGTCTTTCTCTGCGAGAGGCAGAGCTGGGGCAAAGGGCGGGCTCCTGGGCTCCCTACAAGTCCTCCGGAAATCTTCCCGCTTAAGCTGCGGCCGGCCAAACCCAAACTGCTGCCGCCCTTGCCTTCTTTGCCTTCGTTGCCTTCTTCGCCTTCAGCTGCAGAGGGTTACAGCGCCTCATCGGCTCAGCTCCCCTCAGCTCTCAGCTGCGATTTTTCAGTGGTCACACGTGTGACAAAAAGCACGGCTGCATGGATACTTGGCACAGGTCACAAGATCTGTGCTGGATCTCTGTCTCACAGCTGCCCCCTGATTAGGATGGAGCCTCTTGAAATACCGTGCAAGGCCATCGGGTGCTTTCAGGGGGTATCTGCAGAAACCTCTCTTTGGCTTGCGCTTTACCGAAGTTCTTTTGGGAAGAGTCTGTAGGGACCTAAGCCTATCAGGAAGAGCAAAAGCAGCTCTTCGGGAAAGCAGTGCTAGGCACCGACCCTGTCGGAGAGCGGGGCGGAGTGTGGCGCGGGCCGCTCCTGTGCACGCAACATTGCCGCTAAGGCCCATGCACTCTCTGCGCCGAGCACTTGCCTCGCGAGCACCTCTCTGCTACTCCTAGACCTGGACCTTGAGTATGTGTCACACTATGCTATGCGCTATGCTGCTATGCCTCTCGAATGGAAAGGTTTGCGAAGCGACTGAACTCTGACACGGTGCCTCCTGGAGACTTGCAACGGTGCTCTTGTGCAAAGCTCGATTTGCAACAAAGCTCCCAGATTCTCAGGCTCGCAGGGCTCGCAAGGCTCGCAGTTCGGTGCCTTTAGTTCAGGGCCCCAGCCCCATGTCCTCAGCTACGGAATGCCACGACCGCTGCGCTGTGGAGAGACCTCGCTCAGGCCTAGAGGCTCCTTCGGGAGCGTCCACGTGGGCCACCTTCCTCGCACTCACAGCTAATAAAGCTGCTGCTTCTCGAACTCGGCAACCCATCTAGGACTCGAAGAGCAACCGTTTAGAATCTAAGCTTGTGCAACTGCCTAGGCCTCAGCCGAAAAACTGCTTAATGCTCGAAGTTAGATGTGAAGAGCTCCAAGCGCCGCTCTGCACCTGCAGCCAGAGCCTGCTTTCAACTCACGGCGCCCGCGCGAAGAAAATCGAGTCGAAGAGTCGAAGGGGGGGGAGCGAGAGAGCGAGAGAGCTAGGCTCAGCTAGACCTCGGCGCTCGCAGGAGCACAGAGCATGAGCACCTGGCTTTGTTTCGGGTGACAGCCAGGCTAGCCGAGCGAGCCGAGGTCTCTCTGGGCTCTGAGGGGAGGCGGCTGAAAAGCTCAGGCCAGGATGGGTGCAAGGCGATCAAGCAGCACGAAGCCGCAGTTCGGTGAGGCATAGGCCCATGCTAACCGGGCAGACCAGCATCTAGCACCGCTGAACCTCGACGAGACGGCCCTCAGTGGCCAGGCGCCTCAAACCGTCGTCCCGAACAGCACAGACTTAAACCGCTGCACCCGCCCATGGCGGAGGGATGAATCCCTCTCCAAGCCTCGCTTGCCCTTGGTCTGGGAGAGTTAAGAGGGCGCCCCCGTGTGGCGACTCAGAGAACTGCTGGCTGCCACAGACGGCTTGCGAAGAGGGCCTCCATGGCTCTCGGAAAGAGACCCGCCGCCACATGGCCTCGCAGACCGTTTTCAGGCGACACACGGACACAGATCCCTGCTCTTAGTCTTGGTGAAATCCTCAACTCCTTGAGCATCGGATGACCTTGGCCACAACACGCTTCAGGAGAATTTCTTTTGACCTGAGCCCGAAAGCGCGGTGCCATGGCCATCGACTGTGCCTTAAAGCTGCCATCCGCCATCCGCTCCGTTCCTTCCGCTTTAGACGGGTGAGGGTCTGGGACGTGCAAGGTTTGGGCCAGATCTGCACCGTTACCGCCGAGCCAGCTTTGCCCCCCTCCCTCTTACGTCAAAATTGGAGGGACTCAGACTCGGCGCCACCATTAGCAGGGATTCCAAAATCAAGCTGGCTGCTGACCCGAATAGGTCCATCTCATCGCCATCAGGCTACCGTTCTTAGCTGAGAAGTCCCGGGGTTTATCTGATTTCTGCTGGCAACAGCTGCCAACACCCGGCCCGACCGCCACGACAGGAGGAGGTGGCTTCCGGCAAGCGCCGGTGTAGTCGGGTTGCGAATGAAAGGTATGGTGGCATGGCCCGGTATGGATGGCCCAGGGCCATGCCCATGGATTTTGGCCTCCTTGGCCTCGGCCCCGCCAGAGCTGCATGCAGGAGCAAAAGCTGCACCCAAGTTGCCCCAAGCTCCCGCCCAGGCGCTAAGGCGGTACAGTCGCTACAGCGCTGCACTGTCGCCCCGCGTGCAGAGGCAGCGTGCAAAGCCTGCGGCAATGCATCGCCCTCGAATCTAAAGCTCTTCGATCTTGAAGGCAACGAGAGCAGCCTTCACAAGCTTAAGCGCCTTTGTGAGCTTTCCGAAAGGTGAATGCCATAGCCACCGCCGAGCTCAGAGAGCTCAGGCGGCCTGGAGGTGCTAAAATGCAGTGCAGCAAAAGATGTCCCTGGCAGGAAAGTGGCACGGAACTCGCTGCTTCAGCCGAGGATTAGGGCGGTGATTTTCAGAGAGCTCCTAGGCCGGAGCACGGAGCAGCGGAACTTCTAAGCTCGTAGTTAGGCACGCAGTGTTTCAATTTAGCAGCGAGTTTCTCGGCATCTCGCGAGATAGACTCGTCTAAGTCTAGGGTTTAAGTTGGCTCTCGACTGCGCCAACTCGAAGTGTTTAGGGTCAGGGATTAGCAAGCTTTACTTAGAATCGCGCGAACTCGGAGTGAGGGTTGAAACACTGAGGAAGAAACACGGTCCTAAACCCTAAACCCTTAAGTGAGGCCAGGGCCGCCAGGGCCGAAAGGGCCGCGGAGGAGCCGGGCCGCGGGTGAGACAGCGCTCCAGAACTATAGATCTGATCCATCGACCCCGGCCGTCCCGCGACCGCCGCCGTTTCGGCCGTTTCGGTCGCTTCCCGTCGTCTTAGCCTCCATCGTTTCGCCTCGCCAGCTTTGCTTACATCTGCTCAGCTCACACATACGATTCGCGCAAGCAAGCGAGCAAGCGCTTGGGGGCCGCTGTTGGGGTTTGGGCCGGCTGCCGGCTTCACTGCAGAGCGGCGTTTTGGATTTGGCTCGCCTCACTGAGCCGCTGCGACGGCTGCGACGCCGCTAGAGACCAGCGCTGCTTTTGGCGCTGAAAGCTTTTTGGAAGGCCTCTGGGCTCAAGGAACCTTCGTCACGCAGGCGAGCCGAGACCGAGACCCGCACGTGCGGCAGCTCATTTTCGCCCGCTTAAGCGCCCGCCTCGTCGCGGGGCCCCGGCCCCGTGACCGCCGCGTCGTCACTGAGTCACTTCACTTCAGCGCTTTGAAGCCGGACCACCGGGCCCCTGGCTGGGCCCCAGGGCTCCAAAAACTCTGAAGCTTCGCCTTCGCCCGCTTCCACCTCTTTCTGGTCTGGATCACTCGATCTTCGAGAAGAGAGCCAGAGAGGCACAAGCGGCACAAGAGGAGCCGTATACGGACATGGACGAAATCTTCATAGCTCGGCAGGCTTGCAGCAAAGCACCAGAAACATCATGCAAACTGCCCAGTTCTTGCAGAGACATGTGTAGCCGAGAGAGGTGGAAGTAGCTCTTCTCAGCTTTTGGTGCCGTCCAATTGCAACTTTTCCTATTATCCCCCGTGACTAGGACCCCGATCACATACAGAAGCGAAGCTGTCCAACGTCCTCAAGAAATGGCCCGAGGTCACAAAGCCGGTCCTATCCTATCCAGCCGTAGCAAGAGCGCCGTCTGCGTGGTCTGCACATCCTCCGAGAGCAAATCGCAAACTGCGCAGGCGTAGGCGCAGCAAGCGCCGCTGTCTCCAGCGCGGTGTTTTGGCTCTGACCCGCAGTGGCCTTTCGTCCGTTCAATCAAGATTTCTCTCACACCCGTAGCTGTTGGCATCAGAAAGGGTGAAGGGCGACAAGCGCACTGGAAAGAAGCGCCGCGCCGCATGGCGCTTTTTCACAGCTTTCCGCGAGGCTGTGCCGGAGCTTTGAAGTGTGAAGATCTTGAAGAATCCACGCGTGCGGAAAGGGCGCGGGCCAGGGCCCTCCTCCGGCGCGCTCCTTGGCCGAAGAAGCCGCGGAGAATGCGGCCTTTAAAGGAGCCGGAGCCGGCACGCCACTAGGAAATCACCTGCTCCGCACGCGTGCGGAGACGGGCCGTCTTGGGCTCTCAACGACGTTGCGGACGGAGCGCAGAGCTGCAGCGGGCGGATCCGCAGCGAGCCCGGAGCCTCAGAGCCTCAGAGTGTTTTCAGCTGCAGACTGCGCTGGCACCAAACTTCTGGCAAGCGCCCCTTAAAGGCGCTTGCAACACCGCCTGGCTGAGAAAGGAGCTCGGCAGCCCTATAGGGGCCCGGAGGCCTTAAGGAGGAGACCTGAGACCTCCGCTTAAAAAGCCAGCTGCAACTAAAGGAAAGCCATGGGGGCGGGGGATCTGGGATGGCTGATGGGATGGAGGATGGGGCCACAGGGCCGTGCAGCGAAGCGAAGCGCTGAGCAGCCTCAGAGCCAAAGCGGCCAAAGCCAGTCGAGTCTCATCGAAGGCTGAGCCTCAGAACAACGCTGAGTGCAAGGAGTCCGCTGCAAGGAGGAATAGGAAGAATCTACGAACTCGAGCCACTAGAGCCCAAGCCGGCTAGGAAGTGGAACTTACAAGGCTAAGCCGGGATCTGGCTCTGTGTCACCCAAGTGTCGGAAATCTGCAGGGAGGATTTCTTGAGTCCCCGTTCTCAGAAACTCAGACTAGAAGAAAGTCAGGGTGACTTGCACACTGGGAGCGCTGCGGCCGCGGCTCGTGGAGCCCCCGGCGCGGCTCTCCGGCTTCCGCAAAAACACCGCTCTGTCTCTGTTTTTTTGTGTGGACGGCTGTCGGCTCACTGCGGCCTAGGCCTAGACTCGTAAAGTGCCGGTGCTCTGCCACGGCCAGGCCAGGCCCAGGCGATGGCTTCGTCATTGTACACGACCGCAGCGCTGCAGAACCTCCTGGAGTTCGCTCTGATCCGATGCTCTTCGCATGGGCGCCCTGGACAGCAAAAGAGATTCGCGCCCAGCACGCAGGGGTCGCAAAGGCAGGGGCAGGGGAGCCTAAGCGCGGTTGTATGCACCACGCAGGAGACTGTCAGCGGTACCAGAGACAAGCAAGGAGCAACTGCAACGTGAGTGAGAACCCTGACTTCCATGGAGAGGAGTCGCGTGCACTGCCGGACGCAGCGCTCGCAGAGAAGAGAACTTGCCGTGGACGCTACTTCTCGGCAGAATGCCCGGATGACTTCTTCGACTCTTGGAGTTCCATTAAACGAGTGCTTAAGGCCCTCGCTTTAAGCCTCAGCCTCACAAGGTTCAGGCCCTAAAACCCCTCACAAGGCTTAAGAGGCAAAGGCCAGAAGGCCAGCATCCTTTCTTTGCAGCTAGACTGCTAGACACTGGCCAGACACGAGGAAGGGCAGACTGTGCGGCTTTGACTACTCCGCTTGCTCTCTTGACCAGAGCAGCGCGAGCTTTCCAGAGCTCTGGGACCCAGAGCTCCACGGTGGGCTGGCGCTGCTGGCGCTGCTGGCGCCTCAGCTTCGCAGAGCTCTGAGCCAGGCCGCCCGCCGGCACTCGCACTCTTCGCTGCCGGCTCCGGAACAGCGTGGCGGCTTTTTTGGGTGAAAAGGAACAGCCTTCACAGGGACTTAACGGACTTACGATTCCTTCTTTATCCGGCGCCAGGAGCAGAAGCAGAGCAGCGCTGCGGCCGGCGGCTGCAGCTTGAGCAAAGCTCGGCCGTGAGCACGAGCGGAGGCCCAGGTCCCAGCCGCTCAAGCCCGGGCCCCAAAAGCAGCTGAAGCGTCCTTAAGGAGTTAAGGAGGCTGTGGAGCCTGGAAAGCCCAGCCCCTCACCTTTGCCGACGCAGTGGCTCTCAGCCCATGCTGCAGGTGCTGCTCGTGCCGCTCGCTGCCACAGCACTCACCGCAAAGAGGGTGGCTGTGGCTCGCAGCTGCTCGGCTCCGCACAGGTCTCAGACACAGCCTGTGCTTGCTTGCTGACAGCAATGACCTATAGCCTACAGGGCCTCGATTAAGAGGCCATCAACCCGACAACAGAGCCAAGACGCTTCTTCAACGCTAGCTTGTGGAGCCTCGCCCAGACCCCTTTAGCCGCTTTAGCCTGCAGAAGGACCTGGAGAACACAGAGAGCACGTGCACGCCCTGAAGTGAAGATGGACGCAGTGATCTCTCGCTGTCGTCTTGCTGCGTGTCAGGCCTCGTCGGGCTCTGCGCCAGCACGGCCCAGACGGCCCTTGCATGCCAGCTCGCAGCGGCTGGTCAGTGCCCGCAACGAGATGCTACGAACATCCACTGCACTTGCACTTCCCAAACCAGGACGGATGGTCCGACGGCACCGAAGACAGCCCGGCAAGATGCTATGCTGCTATGCTGCTATGCTATGAGCTCGTTACACCACTTCATGCCGTGGCAGTGGCAGCTGCAGGCAGCTCTCTTCAGGGCATGGGTAAAGGAGGAGCCGCCTCACAAAGTTGCAGCAACAGGCCACATGGGTGTTCAGAAGGCGCTCAGACTTTGCAGCCAACCCTCCTCAGCTCAGCGGAATTGATTGTCAGCTCGTTACCGAAAGGCCTATGTGTGCTGCTTCCCGCATTCTGGCTTGCTTGCCTCTCTTAGAGTGTGGTGTGTGTGGTGTGACAGGAGCATCTTTGTCCTAGGGAACAAAGGGGCCATTTTTTGCAACGCTGCGGCGGGCACGTTTTTTCACTGCGGTGAGGCCTGGAGCCGCTGGAGCCGCTGGCTGGAGCTTTGAGCTGGAGCAAGGCTAAAGCGGGAAAGACCATGACCGTCACGCCCCAGCCCCCGTGACCGCCGGACTTTAGTCTCAGAAGGCTCTGGCACTGCTCCCACTCGCTTGAAGCTCAACCCAACCTGAACTTAACCACGCCCTCTTCCGTCGCCTCTCACATCTCAGGCGCGCATGTACATGCGATGAAGATGATGCCTTATGCCTTATGCCTTATGCAACTGCAGGAGATACCGGATCATGTGAGATTCTGGTTACAGGTCTCATCTCCCATTCGGAAGACATGGCTGAATCCTTCGCAGAGGATTGAATCTAAGGCATTCTGTGCTGAATCTTGCTGTGGCGGTGTAGTGATTTTGCAGAAACTGCCGCATATGTGATACTTTCGGGACGGCAAAGGGAAAGGGTGGAAAGGGTCATGAAGGAGTGATGTGCTGCTTGATTTCTGCGCCTGAGATGCTTCAGCTCCTCGGCGAAAGACCAGCAGGGAGGTAGCCGATTCCTCGAAAGGTCCGAAGATCTCAAGTTCCAGGAAGGCAGCAGCCAAGAGCTTCCCAAGAGAACTTAACACCTTCTGTTTCA
This sequence comes from Symbiodinium sp. clade A Y106, assembly GCA_003297005.1. Lineage (NCBI taxonomy): Eukaryota > Dinophyceae > Suessiales > Symbiodiniaceae > Symbiodinium > Symbiodinium sp. clade A. The sequence continues at coordinate 51,773 of BGNK01004026.1, forward strand.
CAGGGACCGAGAGCTGGGAGAGGGGCGGCCGGGACCCGGTGGGTGCGGTGCTTCTTTCACCGGCGGAGGTTGAAGACTCCCGCCCGACGAGCAGACTGCAGACTGCACGCCTCCAGAGCCCCTCCCTCTCCTTAGAGGGCGGCCGCCCGCGGCGGGGCCCAGCGCAGCAGCGCCTCACCATGCTTTCAAGCGTCGGAGCTTCGCTGCCTCCATCAAAACATGAGATCCATCAGAGCAGCGCTGCGTGACATCGCCCTCCGGCGGATGGATCCCATCCCGACCGTGTTTCACGGTGTTTCAGGGCGCCCTCAGGCAAGGGCCGGGCCGGGGCCGTTGTTCGCACAAGCAGTTCCGCAGCTGTGACGGCGAGTGTTTCGCTTCTTGGCGACGCCTGCTCACCCTACGCACCTCAACGTTCGCACGTTCGCAGCCCGCAGGTCCCACAGGTCCCACAGCTTCTGGTGACGCAGCAGGGTAAAAGAAAGAGCTTCAGCCGGTTCAGACTCAGCCGCTTGTGAATCAGCTGCGTAGCACAGTTGGCCTCCGCCGAGCTCAGCGAAAGCACACTTCGCATGCCGGCGAGCGTTCAGAGCTGCCCAAAACAGGATGACCTGTGATCCGTTCTTCAGCCATCAGGCGAAGGCCGCAGCTCACCTGGCGAAGGGACGGAGCGAGAGAGAGAGAGGGAGAGAGAGAGAGAGAGAGAACGAAGAGAGATACTTGAAAGATTTCTTGGAACACTTCCATTCGACTATGTTCCCCGAGCTCTCGTATCACAAGCTGAGCTGAGTCACTGACACACTTCGGCAGGCCGAGCCCGGAAAGCCACAAGGAAGCACACATGCGGGGCTAGACGAATTGCTGTGAGGACCAATCTTGCTCTTGTCAACATGACATAGCAGTCCTTTTGGCCAAAAAACATATCGTCACACTGCAGTATCTTATCAGTAAGGAGCTTCTCCCTGCTACACGGCTTTTCTCAGGAGGGGCACGCTAGGAATGGCATGAGCTCTTTCGCGATTTCTGACTCCTTCTGCAGCCGACTTAGACCACACACTGTCTTTCTCACCAAGCTCGGCCTGCAACTTCCAGTCAGTGTCTGAATCGGCGCAGAGCACATGAAGCCATGAAGCCCTTTCTCTGCGACATATCCGGGTCCGGGTCTGTCGAGTGCCAAATTGGCACCGCTGGGGACACAAAACTGCTCGGAAGGCGGCGGCTGGGTCACCTCTGGAACATGGCCTCCAAAGCTAGTGCCTAGTGAGTGCTGGGAGGAGCCCAAGTTCCGAACTGGGGCCATGACCGGGTTGTAGGCTGGCATCTGCGTCCTGCAGGGCGCAGCTCGTGCCGGCCGCCAGGGCGCAGCTAAGGCTCACTAAGGGCTGGCTCTCGGCTGCCGAGCCGCGGGTCGGTGCCAGGCCGTGCAGTGAGGACTTCCAAGCCGGTCCTGAGAGCAAAGCGCGCCAACACACGCATGCGCGCCCAAAGCGCCTTCGTCTCTCCAACGACCTCTCCTTCACACTTCTCTTCATTCTCTCTCAGACTCTCTTCTGTTCTCTTCCGAGTGACTCGGTGACCAAGAAGGTGTGCTCGAATTGGGCGGACCTCCAAAGGCTGTGGAGCTGTGGAGAGCCCTTCCGTTACAGGAGCTTCCGCTTCCCGCGCCTCTTGCCATCTCGAGTGACGGCGGTCCAGTTGTCGGGCCAGGTCCTTCTGCGAAGAGAGAGAGAGAGAGAGAGAGACCCCGCCGCCCGCCCGTTTCCTGTCACCGCCGTTACCCCCAAGGTTCAGCATGGGCTCGACGGTGAAGACCTGACGGCGAACCCCAATGTGCCGGGAAACCACCCCGACTGGCCTTCGAGGCTAGGGCGTGGCCGGGCTTCATGATGCCCACGGCCTTGTTCTTCCTGCGAAAGGGGGAAGGGGAAGACTCCTAGGTCTCTTCTCTTTGGGCCCGGGGTCCGCGCTTGTAGTGGGGGACCTTCGGCGGTCCGTGGAACAACTTCCCTACGCCATGGCCGCAATACCTCCAGTCTCTGCAGCCCTGCAGCCCTGCCATGCCGTCCAACAACTTCCGAGTGCTCCGCGTGGTGACGACGGCGCAGCCGTTCTTGGAAGCCTTCTGCAAACTCTGCAAACTGCACTGACTGAACCACGACGGACCCAGCCCGGCCGCGCCTCTGACTGGATGGCGGCACCTGGCGTGGGGCACTATTGGAGGCTCTTGAGGCTGTGCCATGCTTTGCCACAGCCTAAATCTCGATAGAAGGTCCCCGGACCTGGTCACATCGCGGCTCCGCATGCGCGCTCTCTCCGCGCATGCTCCAGGCACTGCTGTGTTCCAGACGGATCATCTGTGCTGCTGCGAAGAGGGCATTGTAGGCTGTCCTACCAGGGTCGACAGCAAGCGGAACGTTCAGTGAAGCGTCAATCGGGGGCACCGGCTGTGGCGGGCCTCACCAGGCGCTGAGAATCTTCATCGCAATCTCCGATAAAGAAGGTCTCGTTGAGATCTCGGAACCGAGACACGGCTGAAGGCTGAAGGATGCGATGCGATGGACACAAAGCCTTCTCTGAAACCCAAATCCCACGCCGCTTTCGGCCGTTCGGCAGCTGGGCAGCCGGCCGGAGTGGAAGCCTCTGCAGAGAGCGACGCACAAAGCCACGCGACGCTCCGTTTCTCTCTTCGTCTCTGCGACGCAACGCTGCGCGATTCCCCCCATTCCCTATTCCGCACTGTGCTCCGCTCTCCGCTCTCCGCTCCGCACCTTCGAAGTAAATGCTGATGTCCAAGTTCACGATGTCTCCCTCCTAATCGAAACCCATGACAGGCCCTCAGGGCAGTCGCGAGTTCACATCTCGCCTCACAGGGGCGGCAGTCCGGAATGCCGTGGCAAATCACCTCAGCTGCCCAGCACGCTGCCGAGTGTGCGCCGGCAACTCCGCCATCGAGGAAGGTGCCTCGTTAGCTGAAACGCAGAGCGTCTTGGGGAAGCGATAGTAATTCCTCAGCTGCAGAAGAGGAAACAGGGCACAGTGCGGCTGTCCCGAAATGATGTCCCAGGCGCAATGGGCTGGGGTAGATCTTGCGATCGATGCACGCCTGCCAGTCCCAGACCAAACTCGAGCGGATCGAAGCGGCGAAGCGCTCGTGGGGCTGTGGGGCCTGGTAGACCACGCGGTCGATCTCGTCCCCTGTGACGCCAGGCCGCATGAAGCGAGCAGCGGTGTCCAGAACCTGCGGTTTTGGAGCTGTGAAGCCTCGTGCTTTTCGGCGGGAGGCGGCCCCGCGCCGCCCCCTGCGCCTCCCGACCCAGCTTGCAGGCTCTCCGCATGGTCTCGAGCTCCTTGCCCTCCAACACGGGAACCTGCGAGCGGTCGCGGGCACCTCTTCGAGCTACAATTTGCAGTCCTCTCTGGGTCTTACACACATAATGTGTGTGTGTATACATATATATACATATATTCAGGGTTTCGGATCGAATCTGGCCACAGAGTCAGATATTGCCGGGAACCCAGTACCCGAGGTAGGTACGCAGGTTCGAGCCATAGCCAGGCGATCGCCAGCGTGGCATCGCAAAGCGCGAGCCAAAAGGTCCAAAGGCAGGGCCACCATCCGCAGGGCTCGGCAGCTGCGGCTGCCCCCTCCGAGAAGGGCACTACGACGGCCTATCAGCCACCACAGCCAGCCCCGCTACCGGTACCACGAGATCTTCGACATGGCTCCCAAGAAGCCAAGCTGGGGAAAGGCCGATGGCTGGCGACGAGAATGGGAAACCCAGGAGAGGGGCTGGCGCAAGGACCCTCGAGCCGAGCGATGTGCCGCCTTCCCCCGCTACGAGCCCTCTACCAGTGCCTGGCCGGACCGGACTACAGCGCAGACGGAGGAGAACAAGGACGAACCGACCTCTCACCTGAACATCGTGCAGAAGAACGTCACCGCGGTCCGCAAAGCAGAGGCCAGGCTGCGGAAGATTGTTCAATGGAAGAAACAGGCGGCAGCCAGATGGCAGAACTACCAGGAGCAGCTGAAGGAGGCGTTCGTCGAAGAACGACGCCGATTCCTCGAGGACACCAAAAAAGCTGGAAGAGGACCTGGTGGAGCAGCAGGGCAAACAACAAGAGGCCATGAAGGCTCTTCAGCAGCTCATGCTCAACCCGCAGGCGCCGCAGCCGTCCGCCACCAAGAAGGTCGATTTGGCGGCCGAAGCAGAGTGGGAGCAGCTCATGTCAGCCAAGCCAGAGGAGATGGAGATCGAGGCGGCCGGGGACGACATGACCTACGACCCGAAGAAGCTCTACAAGTTCCTCCAGGACAAGGGCCTCGGAGAAGATCGAAGGCCGTGGGAAAGAGGACCCGAGCAAAACGATGGCAGAGCCGGAGTCCACCAGTTATGTTCCGGCAAGGACAAGAACGGTCAGCCCCTCGCATCCGTATCTTCTCTCGCCTACCGCGCGACCAGGAGGAAATCCAGAGCCATCATATCTCCTTCTGGCTCTGTTCCCCCAACATGGAACCGGATTCAGGAAGTGATCGAGGAGTTCCCTCACGGCCTCGACGTGGAGTGGCTCACTGAGAAGGTCGCCACCCAACCGCAACTTAGTGAACACTACGGCAGCATTATATTGCTGCCCAAGTGGGTGCTCCAGTCGGACCCGAAGGCTGTATTGGTCGACGCCCGACAAGTCGGGGGAGGCGTCTTCCCGTTCTACCTGAGCCGCCCGATCACGAGATACCTGGTCTAACAGAAGGTGGAGGTGGCCCAATGAGAGGCCGTCGACCTCTTTGTGGGTGGTTCGTTGCAACCTCTGGGCGCCGATGAGGGCCAACCCGCCCAACAGGGCAGATACAGGTGCTGCCACGCGGACAAGTCATTGAGTGGGCACCCTCTTTGGAAGACCGACTCCACAGCCCCCTCTTGTGGCATCCAGATGAAGAACACCCGCGACTCAGGGAAGGTCGCTATATCGAGCTTCAAACCGAGACGGCGACTTACCTCCACCGACAACAACAAGGCCAATCACGGCACAGCTCCCTCCACCAAGGCGACGCCTACACATTCAGGCTATGTCGCCATTGGCGGCGCCGTGACAGTCACCATGGCGCGAAGCCGCGTGGCCTATGAGATAGATCTTGCGGCTGAACGCGACGACCATTGGGTCGCTGAGGTTGCCGCACGTGGCACCATTGGTGGAGCCACAGGAAGAGGCCACCTGTGGAAGCCGCGCTACGACAGAGCAAAAATGCTCACTCGTGACATACTCCGCCGCGCATATGAACAGTACCAGCCCCTCCCATGGTGGACGAACGTCGATGAGCAGTATGAGCACCTTCGAAAGTATCTGGTCGGGACCCTCTGCGAGCATTTCCTCCTCCCTAAAGATGGTCCTCGAACTACCTACATCCCGGAGGAGGCATGGGAATGGAGAAAGAACAAGATGCTGATGAAGCAGCGGACCCGACATCGCAAGACTCTTTGGAGTGACCTATGGAGAACATGGTGCACTGGTGAACCACTACAAGGAGCGGAGCTGGAGAGAGACACAATCTTCTACCAGTGCAATCAGCTTTGCTACCTCCCGAATCAAGCAGATCATCTACAAGGCTAAGGACCAGTACCTGCAAACAGTTGTTCGGGATGGACCCCAGAGCGCCAGCCACATCCTCCAAAGGGTGAAGAAGATAGGAGTCGGAGGCCGTGGCGGGAAAACCCGAGCCAGACCACTCCCTCTGCTCCTCGATCACACCTGGAACCCTGCGCGCAGTCAACAGGATCATGACGATGTATGCCTCCACCACTTCGGCAAGCAAGAATGTGGGACCACTATGTCCGTCAGTAAATTTCTTGAGGAGACAGATGTCTCGGAGCAGCTGCGGCAGGAAGTCCAATGGGACATCAGCGACCTCACGGTCCCAGAGATCGAGAGCCCAGCAGAAAGGATCTGCTTCGGCTGTGGTGCCACCACAGCCGCCCCTTGTACCGTGATTGTGTACTCGCTGGGCAAGAAGCAACACCAAGAGCACCAAACCAGATGGGTGCTGGGACTGGTCCTATGCCTCGTCGCATGGCTCAAGGAGTCTGTCTACTCATGACGGGCATTCGTTATCCTCACGCACGGTCCGACACGGAGCTGCGTAGACAGGCCATCGGCCTGAGATTTGTGGCACTCACCTGTGCGTGGCGGGTCCTTTTGGTGCACGTCTATGCCATTGCGCCCGCGCGTCGTGCAGTTGACGGATTCAAGTCCAGGCATGCACTGTCATGGCGGCGACAAGGGATTGCCATTCGTTGGTACGATGCCCGTCGCTGACAACCAGGATTTACCGGAGCTGCCAGAACCTCTGGGCGTGCCCGCGGCGTGTGCTCCCTCCAAGGATTGTGCTCACGCCGTCCCTACGGCGTATGGGACTGCCCGTACGATACTTTGTATATTCAGTTCGATGGGGGCCTGCATCCAGCAGCAGCAGGTCGGAGGGGCTGGGGTTGAGCGCGGGTGGAAGAGGCCATAAATGGGGTGACCAGGAGAACTTCGGCGCCTATGACGCCTGCCGCCGACACGCAGCCCCAAGGAGAAGGAGGTGCCGAAGACAGAGCGAGGGACCTATCTGGACCAGCTGGCTTTGGTAGGACCACCGGCGAGTTGAGTTGTGAACAAGACGACGACACGGCACGACAAACAGTTCAGGTTTTGAGGACCTGAACCTCTGGCTGCCGGCCACTTTTGTCCAGTTTCACGCTGGGCCAGTGGAAGATAGTGGAAGCTTACCCAGTTGCAAAAAGCAGCGGATTGATTTCCTGTGTGTCGGAGGGGCAGTGCAACTTAACGGTATGGTATGAAAAGCAGTGTCAACCACGAGATTGACGCGGCCAGAGTGCGTGGTGCCACTATCTGTGGACAATGTGGGCCCACTGGTGACAACAGGCACCTATGGAAGCCCAAATTTGCCACGGACACCATGTGCACAGAAGAGGGCAAGAGGATCCTTGACCGGGAGCTTGCCAAGTACTACCCACCACCGTGGACCCTACATGTTGATCGGCATTGTCAGCATCTCCAAGAATTCCTGATTGATGTGATGACGAAACACTGTGCCCTCGGCTACGATCAAGAAAGGCATCCGTGTGGCCTCAGGCGGAATACCTGCAGCAGCTGGTTGGAGAAGGTATTACTTCCTCGCAGAGGCAAAGCGTGCAGGAATAGGCGGGTACAAAAACTGGAAGGAAAAGGATGAGGTCTCGCTTCGAGCATTTCAGACTTCCTGGCGGAGGTACCCTGCAAGAGCAAGGTTCCGGAGGATGTTCAGGACCTACCGAGCTTGACGGACATAGAAGCCATCTTGAGGAGGACTTATACGAGGAAGGCGGTGGGAATTGTTGAAGGGACAACCCCTTGTCTTAAGATCTCTCCTCAACTTCACCCAGCCCCTTCGGTGACGGGGCGGGGTGTTGTATGAAGCAAGCAGCTGGGCACATCTGCGACCCGGCGCCCGCCATCGCTCACTCGTTGTGAGCAGTCTTTGCCTGCATAGGGTCATGAGTCATGAGGGATAAAGCTCAGAGACATTTTAGGATGAAGAAGGGTGCACCAGTAACTTTTGGAGTGGTACGTTGCCAGCGCTACTGTAAGGCAGCGGGTATGTCGGCCTGCACCTTGTTTTTGGACATGCGTGCCGCCTACTACCGTGTCATCAAAAAGATTGCGAAAGGTGACATCAGGTCTGATGATGTGGTCCTTCGTATCTTGAGGAGGCCCAACCTTGTGAATGCTGATTTCAGTCGCAAACATGCAAGGAGGCACTCCTCCTAACAGCACTCGTATCCTGCCAGTAGAGAGGTTCTCAAGAACATGCAAAGAGGCTCCGAAGCAAGGTGCTCTATGTCCCCCTTGTTTTATGTTGCTCAGGAGCGGATAATGATAGGAGAGCAGCAAGCTAGGATGCCTCCGTCGCTTTCTTAGAGAAGGTCACCAACACGTCAAATCTCTCAGAGAATAAGGCATGCTGGTTGGCGTGACCCGTGTACGGCTCATCTATGCCGAGCCGACGCCCCGCAGTGGGTACTCCTTCGAACTGATGCGAGGTTCAGGCGTCCGAAAACTGTGGGCTTGCCAGAAAGCCCGCGGAGACTTTCTTGGCCTTCGACATCTGCTTCAAGAAGTCGGGGCTGTCCATGTCCTTGGTTCCTGCACCTGGGTCGTGTTCGACCGACGCAGCAGCGACCTCAACCCGCGAGTGCCAAGCTCTTTCGACTCTCGACTCCCAAACGAAGACGTGTCACTGTTACCTTATCATGCACATCTGCGTGGCATCAATAACTAACGTGAGCGGCACGCTGTTGATGCTGGTGTCCACAGCACGGCCTATCCACAGGAAGCCCACGAGCCACCGCCACGAAGCCACGGACCGGCTGGCCTATGTCAAAGGCTTCCTCAGCAGCCCCAAGCGTCTCCGAGGCGTAGGACGAGCGGCAGACCTGCGGTATATGCGGTGGGATCCCATGTCCAAGACGTTGGACCATCCAGATCGTCCTCCATAACGTCACGGTCCGCGAGGACCACATAGCAGCATGATTGGACTCGCGGCGCACCTCGTTAGCACGCAGAATGGTGCCCACGCAAGCCTTCTCACCCTGCAAGGCGACACCGGGAACGCCAAGTCGAAGCGAAGCTGTGCAACCAGCCATTTAAAAATGCCAGTAAAGCCATTGGCTTCTTATCCTCAACCTTGTCCATTCTACAAACCTTGATGGAGACGATGCCCGCGAGCTTTTGGAGGCCAGTCGAGAAGGGAGCCATACGAGACTCTGGTGTCAGCGCCGCCGGCTCAAGGCCGGGGGAAAGTTGCGCTGATGTCCTGTTTAGTTTCGTCTAGTCTCGTGGAGGGTGAGACTTTGCTCAGCCACCACAGCTACGACGACATCGCCGCCCGGAAATGCTTCCTCTGAATGTTCCTTAAGTGGCGATTGACCTTCGCTCGCCCCGACTGTTGCAACGGCCCCGGAGACTGCAACCCCGAAGAGTGCAGCAATGGTCCGAGTGCCAATGGCCGGACTGCCGGAGCATGTGATTGAGGCAATCACTGGCGAGCAGTTGGCGATTGACCTGGCCGCTCTGACTTAAAGAAGTGAAGCAGGACGGAGTTCAGACCACAGTGGTCGCACTGTTCATGTCTGGTAGAGTGCCAGGTGGAGTGCCAGAGGACAGACTAGATCTGCAACGACTGGCGCAAGGCGAAAGTTTTGTTCGTGAGTGCTGTGTCCTGGGAGGCACGCCACTTGATGAATGAGACAATGGTGCAGCGCCGGCTGAGCAGGAATGGCCCTGTGAGTGTGGAGGTGTCCAACGCCCTGACAGCAATGGAATGTGGAGTTGAGCTCACCCGTGTCTGGACTGAGCTTGACCGCTATATCACCACTGTGGTCGAGAATGATCGCGAGAGTGGTGGCAAGGGCGAATGATCTCGCCGACAGAATGCTTCACGCCCAAATCAACCTGGGCGAAACACTGTTCAAGAGAGAATGGGACGAGAATACGGCCCCAATGTTGAGTGTTTTTGTTGAAAACGCTCCAGCATGTCAGTGATCATCGCTTGTAGTCTGCAGTTGTCGCTAGCTTTCAGGGCCCTTGTATGGTTGCTAGGTTCTTGTAGTCTGCAAGTTTGTGCGCTGTTATGCTTCGGCTCGTAGAGAAGGCTACGAAAGGTAAACCCTCTTGAGCCACGTGTAAGTAGTGTACGCTAGCAGTGTAAAGTGTACAGTCTTGCTAGTGTCTTTCTTGTGTTGCTTTTGTCCCTTGTTGAGTCGTTT
>BGNK01004027.1:523-59252 GCA_003297005.1 Symbiodinium sp. clade A Y106
TGGGGCCGAGGTAAGGTTGCGTGGGGCGGAGTGGGGTTGAGTAGGGTTGAGTATCATGGAACTGACGCCGAAGCTAGTCTAACTTCTGGGCGCCGCCCCAGCGGGGTCGGCGGATAGTACCCATTTAGAACCCTTATAGTCACCCTTATAGACCCCTTTAAAGGAACCCTATTCTAATTATTAAGGCCCCTATATTAATACATCCCAAAGCCCTGCCCCCAAATTGCGAGTTCTGGACCCCCGACCTCAAGCTGTGCAAGGAAAAGAGCCGTTCAACCAATACCAGACAGTTGCAGAAACCTTTTCAGATCGTTGTCAAGAACTCGATAGAAACCTGTAAAAACCTTAAAAAAGCCCTATAACCACCTAGAAGAGCCCATCGAAAGCCTTTAAAACAAAAGCAGGTGAATTCTTAACCCTAAACAGGTGAGCCAGGCCACCCTCGCTCCTGCCGAAGACTCTGGGCTTTGGAGTACCATCCTTTAAGACTTTTTGGGGACCTGTTACTTAAAGGGAGCCATTATTATCCTGGTTGCTTCAAAGCCCAGGACTACATCGCGATTCTCGGCTTCAGCGGTTTGGAGGTCTTTCGTTTGATACGCGCTGCGCCTGAGAATCCGGCTTAGGGCTTCGCGGCTTCTGAGGCTTGATAAGCTTTGTTTATGCAAAACCCTAAACCGGAGCTTAGGAGTCCCTTATAGACAGATTACATGGGAGGTATACACAGTCTGATGACAGCATAACGTGCCCTGAAACCTTATTCTAGTTAATCCAAGCTTCTCTATTAGTCTTATGCCCTTTGCTAGTTTGGGCTTGAAGTTACGGCAGGATTAGAGCTGGGCAGACTTCAGGGCGTGGTTGTGTCTCGTCTCGGCCGCATGTTTAAATTGACCCTGCTTGCGATTGCGTACCTTACTTCAAGAAATAATTTCCAAACCCTGAGCCCAGGTTTCAAATTTTATGTCAACTTGCCTTTTTTAACATCGCGAATCGCCGGCAGGGTCTTATGCTGTACCCGCGCAACGGGGAGATGTTCGAAACACTTCCTGTTTCACTTCAACAGAGCCTAAACCCTTAACCCTAACACCCTCAACCCGGAACCGGCTAAACACTCCCAAATCTCTAATTAAGCTACTTAACTTCAGAACTCGGAACCTCGTAGAATCAATACCCCACAACCTTAGGCCATCAAACCTCAAATCTCAAGCATAGCTCCTAAACCCCTTGCCGGAAACCATGGTCGAAACCCTGATAGAATGTTAGAACTCTTATCGAAATCTTTATAGAAGCCCTAAAAGCAGTCCTTCCGGTATCGCGCAACCTTTGTAGATACCAATAAAAAGGGAAACCTGTATAGAAACCCTCAAACGAGCCCTACCCTAAACCCTAAACCCAAAACCTCTAAACCCTAAACCCCTAAACCCAAAACCCCTGAACCCTCAACCCTTCGACCTCAGCTCCTATGCTCAAGTGCATTCGAGCGGACCGGTTGTCGAAGATGCAGAAAACCGGCGTTCTCCTCTGTAGCAGAGTAGGGAGTCCAACCCTGGGGGGTATGATAACCCCTATATGGGTGGTTGTCAAAATTATGGTCCCTTTTTGGGTCCATATTAGAATACGGCACCTATTATTTAGGGTTCCCAAAAAGCCACCTTAATTTTGACAACTACCCATATAATCCCAAAGGTTAATGCCATTAGAACACTTGACAAGTGAGTTTTGCTCGTTGTTTAAGTTTAAGGCTGAGAGATTGGCATTCAGAGTTTGGTTCATGAAGCCGAAACCGAAACCCCTAAACCCTTTGCGATACCCCGAAGTCACTGAAACCACACAGTTGGAGCACCAAAGCTTCAAGTCAGCAAGACCGGAGCCCAATACAGCCGCGTTAAGGAGTTTGGGTTTTTAGAGTTTATAGGGCTTTAGAGTTGGGGTTTGGGTCCAGATTTCAGGTTTTGACGCCATTCAAGCCGCTTCTTAAAAAGGATCCGAAGAAGACATCTACGCCTCGCAGCTCAACACCCAAACGAAATAGATAACTGCCACGGTTTCAGCTGAAATCCTATCGGAACCCCAGCACTTCAACTCCCGACGCTATTCGAGCTTTCGGCCCTGCGTTCTCTGCTCAAGCGTTGTCCTTCTTCCGTCTGGCGCGCCAGACTGCCCCCCTAAAAGGCATCAGCTGGTGAAGGTGTTGGCTTGGGGCTGATAGGCATTGGGTGTTGATTTCGGGTTTACGTTTAGGGTTGTTGGTGTAGAGTGCGGAATTGAGGGTTTAGGGTAGTAGAGGAGGTTGCAAACTTAACCAGGAATATTAATGGTTTGCCCTTCTCGTCCCAGTTCTAGCTGCTCCAGATATGTAGATATTTCTCAGCCCTGAATGTTTTGAGGTCCCTCCATCCCTGAACCCTAAACCCTAACATTTCTTGAAATTTGGTGGACCAAAGACTCAATTCTATGCCGTGTAAAGCGCTTCCGGGGCTATGGATTTTTTTTTTGGGGGGGGGTCCTTGTTATAATTGTAAGATAACATACCCCAAAACCCTGTTGTAATTATTCAGGCCCCTATATTATACGGGTAGTTCTGCAAACTTGAATCCCTGTTTACATCCCGAAGAGAGTACCTCGTTTTTGGCCTACTGCCCCACCACGAGGGGAGTCTAATCTTGATATCCAGTCATACCCTCATTCTGCCAAGTTCGATCTAGTGAGCCTTTAGAAACTATAGCCTTACAGAGCAGTAAGTCTTTCCTATGCTGTTTTGGGGGTTCCTTATTATAATCATAGTATAATGGACCCCAAAACCTTATTCTAATTATTAAGGCCCCTATAGTAGGATCGGCTCCTTGGTGATCTCCAATCAGAATTCGGCTGTGCCCAGCTTCGTGTGCAGGCGAGCAACTATGGCTAGCCAGACCGCCACGATTGAGGGACACTTTTGGGGGCCAGGGTGCGCACAACCCTAAACCCTAAACCCCTATATCCTAAACCCTAAACCCTTATATCCTAAACCAACCCTGTATTCAACGTGGCAAGGCTTGTTCATCAATCAGGACTCTACGTTACTTCGGGCCTACGGCGTCGAGCTTAGGGCCGGCTTAGGGGTTCGAGTTTTATACTTGGGAACTTTGGTATTTCTTCTGGAAGAGAAGCAGCTTTTCCCTTAAGCCTACACCCTAAACCCTTTCTCTGTCTCCGGCTCGCATCGAAGCTCTTCTCGCCCTATCAAGCTGTGGAGGAGCAGGAGTTGCAAGCTCAAGATCAGTCAGTCAGTCCGTCCGTCTGTCGGTCTGTCAGTCTGTTGTTTATTTCAGGGACTTATAAGTGCCATAACCCCAATTAGGGTCCCTTTTGGGGTACTTATAAGTCTACTTACTTCAGTCTGGCAGTATGCCAGTCTCTCAGTTTGTCTGTCAGTCAGTCGCCTCTGCATCGCATCCTCAGAGCCTTTGGATCCCCAAGGACACCCCTTTATACGACCATTATTGTAAGTGTGGTTGCTAGTACTATACATAAAGGTATAACCCCCAAAACAGTAGGCTTGGGGATCCCCAAGGACACCCTAGACGTGGCAGGCAAGTATCGCCAGCGCCTTGCTCAGAGCAGCGGCGTGAGTAGCTCGAGGCCCTTTTGAATTTTTGACCATCCCTTCCAGCGGGTTCTAGGTTTAGGGTTTTAGGGTTTTAGGGTTTAGGGTTTAGGGTTTAGGGTTTAGGGTTTAGGGTTTAGGGTTTTAGGGTTTAGGGTTTTAGGGTTTGGGGCTTTAGGGTTTGAGAGTTCAGGCTTGGCTTGTGTTACCTTACAACCTCCTGTTAGAGCCCAACAAGTCCTGTACAAGCCCCTTGCAAATCTCTTCTAAATGCCTGATGGACCCACCGAAGGCTCATACAGGAATCTGAAATAACCAAAACAAGCCCTCATGAACAGGACACTCAGGACACCCTAGACCCGAGGCGTTGGGGTGTTGTCTTTAGTTGATAATCCGCGGGATCGGGAAGGATTTTGAGCAGGTGGCTGGTGCCAGGCTAGAGAGAGAGAGAGAGATATATATATATAAAGTAAATCTGGGTTCTTGTGCGGTGCCCTTATCCTCTTTTTTGGGAATGCTACATGTTCAGACATGCCCCTAGCTCCTTGTGGTTGTAGTTATCTTCCGCCATCCAGCATCACACAGGCAAGCCAGTTGCGACCAGGTGCGACCCTAAAAAAACAAGGTCGCACTTGGTCACACCCACCATCGCCCGCCCCAAGACAAATTTCTGACAGCCTTCGGATACGAAAGCCTTGTCGCACGCAGAGGGGCTAGGTGCCCCCTCTCTGTCCCCCTTTTTTCTGCTAGGGCGGATGATGATATTCTGCCACAGCTTATTGGTTCTGCGGCGTTGAAGCACGTAGATCTTCATGTCACGTATCGTTTCAATGGCCCCCAACATGGGCATCCCCTCCCAACAGAAAAACGAGGGCCCTTTTTCAATCGGCTCCATACTGAACATGGGGTCTCAGATCCCACTGCAGGCCGACAAGTGGGTGGTTGTCAAAATTAGGGTCCCTTTTTGGGTCCCTATTATAATACGGCACCTATTATTTAGTGTACCCCAAAAGGGACCTTATTCTTGACAACCACCCAAGTGCACTCCAGGGCCGCATTAAGGAACGTAGTTGAAGTTACCGTAACAGTTGGATTCAGTCTGGAGCAAACGTGTTCTATGTAGAGTGACAGCTCAAAGTAACCCTGTACAGCAGACCCATGTCCCCAGAAGTACTTAGGGTCGTGTTTCGCGCCACGTGATACCGCAATGTATTAAGTAACAAGGAGTAGTGCAAGACACTAGTCGAAGCCTTAGACTCTGGTAGCTTTTCGAAAGCCCAACACGTAGAATACTCCGAACTCAAAGTCTCAGGTGTTTCAAGTTTCCGGGCTGTGAATAACTAAGTAATCCTAGCACCTTTCTCCGGCTAGATTGTGTCATTTGGGACGAACAGGGAGGGTTGTAGGATTTCGGGTTTGAAGATTATGGGCCGTTGGCAATTGGAGGGTCATAAAACGGCCACTTCTTTAAGGATCAAGGCGGAGGTTCATAGCTTTTTGCTTTGGTGCCGTTGTACCCAGAATGGCTCTTGCGGCATTATCAACATACTATATCATAGAGAGTTCAAGGAACCCTAAGGAATCGTATTCTTAATTATTCAAGCATCTATCGTACTTTGTACAAAGGCCCCTGGACATTCTTGAAGCTTGACGCATGAACTTGAACATCAAGAGCCTAGATTCTGGCAGTACGGCTGAGGGCTTATATAGGAGTTTAGGGTCTCAGGGTGTTCAAAAAGCCGTTACTATGACTGAGACTTTCTTTGGCGGCCGCTGAAATCGGCACCTTGTAACACTAGAGCCCTGGCAGCGAATTTGAGCCAGACCCTAAATCCCTCTCGAAGTCTTATAAAAGCCGTATAGGGCCTTAGGGGAACACTTTAGCGGAACCCACCCAAAAAAAACTCTTCCTGCTGGCAGGGCTTTTGAGTCAGACATTGGCAAGAAGATCCTGATGAAGTACGGCTGGAGCGAAGGCAAGGGCGCTCGTCAGAGACGGAACTTGGGGTCTAGGGCGAGAAAGAATCGGGTTTAGGGTTTATAGGAATTTAAGGCTAGCCGCCTTTTGTTGGTGCCCGGTTTGTGTCTTTGATGTTCAGGTTTGGGAGTCTGGCTTATAATTCTGCGATCGAATGCACGGATAACCCTAAAGCCCCGGTTTAAGGTTTTGGTTTAACCTTTGGCCCCCCAAAACCGACCCTTTTAAGAAATTATATATAGAAACCATAATAAGGAACCCTACAAAGGTAGTTTTTTTTCCGGCCACTGGATTGTTTCGGGTTCAGGGGCCGGATTCCGAAATCGCAAGTTGAGAGGAGGAGCCGTCTGAGCTCGCAATGAAAGCGGCGGCCCGCCCAAACCCGCGCAGACCGTCGCTCTCCCGTATTAGGGTTTAGGGTTTAGGGTTTTAGGGTTTAGGGTTTTAGGGTTTAGGGTTTTAGGGTTTAGGGTTTTAGGGTTTAGGGTTTAGGGTTTAGGGTTTTAGGGTTTAGGGTTTAGGGTTTAGGGTTTAGGGTTTTAGGGTTTAGGGTTTAGGGTTTAGGGGCCTGAATAATTACCTCTACCATTTTGGGGGGCTCCTGATTATGCTTATCAGTATAAGATATCCCCAAACCAATTCTAACCATTAGGGCCCCTAAATTACACTCCTAATCGGGGCGTTTTCCAGCAATTAAGACCATCAACACAGACCCATGACTAGTGACTCGGGGTCCTCCTTATCCCCCCCTTCCAAAAAAGCCAAATTTTAAGGACCTGCATTCCGAAATGACAATCGGGAACTCTAACAGTCTAGGACATAGAGTAGGTCTTATTCCTTTTTTTGAGGGTTCAGGTTCCCTTATACGCCCCTTTAAACCAAAAAGGGCACCCTTTTGGTTCCTAGCTTCAATGAAGCCCAGGCAGGCTCTCAATTAGAGGCGCCTCCTTGCTCGTCTCTTCGGCCCGGTATCCTTAGGGTTGAACAATGATGACTCTGAGATCCGGGGTTGAGGCTCTGGGTTTTAGTATAGGGTTTAGGGTTTTAATACAGGGATTAGGGTTTAGGAGGGTTTAGTATAGGGGTATCAATAGTCAGAGCGGTTTTGCCAGGCATCGCTTGTTTGGAGCAAGGAGTTATATGTGAAGTGTCAGCGAGAGGAGCACGTGCCATGTCGGAGCACCTAGCGGAGCTAGCGCTTTGGTGTCATGGAACTTATCGAGTTCTTACTCGTGCATAAAGGCTTGACGGCTCGATGGACACTTTTGTGAGGCCTTCGTGCCCCTGCCAAAACACGTCTGACATCGTTGGTGAAAGTTTTTCGGAGATACACTGGCAGGCGACGGAACGTTGGTTGCGGGGCCTTTCCTGCCGAGCTCTTTGTTGTAATTGCTACTGTTGCTATTGCTAGTATGCTATTACTAGCAGTCGTATTATTGTTCACATTATTGTTTCATCTTTTTCTCTGTTCTTGCTTGTATCAGTTATTGTCAGTTTTACTAATATTGTTGTTGATGCTGCTACTGTTTTCGACCATGATGCAAACGATTATTGTTGTTCTCCTGCAAGAACCTGGGAGCCTCAAAAGAAACACGATCTAGGGTTTAGTAGCTACACCATAGATACACCCCTCCACCCTCTTCCAACTTCTTCCAAACCCTAAACCCTGACCCCAAAAACCCTACGCCCAAAACCCTAAACACTAGACCCTAAACCTTAACCACCACAAAGCCCCTTCAGAGCGATGCCGAGAATCGCCGGTTCAAACAGCATGATCCCGAAAGCCCCTGATCTCTTTGGGACAGTACCGGCTTCATGGTTTCAGTTGTTGGGCTTTGGGGTTCATGCTCTGTCCTCGAGCCGCCACGGCCTCTAAATGAATCTGTAAGATACCCCCTGGGCTTCAGCTCCTCTGGTCAGGACAGGGCTTGGGTCGGTTGAAGAATGGACGCACAGAGTGCATCCAGGCCCCAGCCAGGGTTTAGGATTTCGGGTTTGGGGCTTAGGGTTTAGGGTCAACGGGTTTAGCGTTTTAGGCTCATTCCCCGTTGCTGTTGCTGGGCCCCGATGGGGTTTTACAGGCGTTGATGACGGTGTTTTCGAGGGCTTTGACATGACTTCACGGTTTTTTGTAGACGCACCGATATGATGTGTACATGCTATAAGGTGTTGTAGGTTCTGATGTCGTACAGGTTTGTTAGAGAGTTTCAGGGGGCTTATTAACTTAGTACTTACTACATCAGTGACCAGATATTCAGAAAGCTCTTGCTGTGGTTGGCTGGTTTTTGATTGCTAACTAGGTTCTCCAGTAGTATCCTTTTGCCTTCTTTTTGGGTTCCATCATTAAAGCAGGAACAAATGTACCCTTGCCATTAAAGGGCTACTGAGGGACCCCTAAACTCTAAACCCTAAACCCCTAAACCTTAACCCATGCACCCTAAACCCTAAATATGTGCAATGCGATTTGGTGCCACTTTGAAGCAGCTTGTGTGCAGTGCGACTTGAAGGGCGAGGGATCTTTTTGTAGAGCTTTCAGAACATGCGGCTTTGAATCGGCTTGGTGGGCTGTGTGTGTGTGCGTGCGTGCAGCTCTGCGACATGAGTGCATTCGGGTTCGTGGGGGTTGTCGATTGTTTGCGGCTTGGTAACTGATCAATGTGTGAAGATTGCGACGTGAGTGAAGCAGCTGCTTATGCTTTTTGCTTGTATGCAAGGCTTGATGACATGAGCGCATTTGGCTGTGGCATTTGAGGCAAGTTTGGCTGCACAGCCGTGCGAGCATGATGACTTGTTCTGTGTGATTGGCAATGGCTCACCTTGTGTGTGTGTGTGTGTTTGTTTGTTTGTTTGTGCGCCATTGGTAGGAAAGTTGGGTGCTAGCCTGGCGGCTAGGGTGTTTCTTGGCTTAAAACTTTCCTCCAACAAACCTTTTGGCATTCGCCTGCAAAGCATTGGTCGCCAACCCTTAGGTGAGGTTTCCAGAGCCTTGGCTCTCGTTTTGATGGCAGGTTCTGGGGGCCCCCTTGTTTTGGGCCCTCCTCACGGGCAGGAAGGTTTGTGCCAGTTTGTGCCTTGGCAGAAACGAAAAGTTCTGTGCTTCCACAGTTCTGGCTGCCGCACGAAAGCTACTGCCTGGTGCAGCAGAATGGAGTTCCCACTGCAAGCTCTTCGTTTGCAACTTCGGTGCGAAGCTGCCAGCTAGGGTTTTTGGACAAACCCATTCGAGCCAGCTCACAACTCCATGGTGCGGGATGTGGGCCAAGCAGCAGCTGATGAGATGTAGGATTTTATGGGTCTGGGTTGGGGAACTCAGGACAAGCTGCACAGCGATTCATCTTTCCTTGTTGCGTGCATGGTGAGTATTGGGTAGGTTCGTGCTGCGATTTCGCGTCAAACCCTGCAGACCAACGGTGTCACGGTGGTGTTTCCGGTTGAGGACTTTCCTGGCAGACAGCACTGCTGTTTCTTGAACAACACTTTAAATACCCCGCCTTTCAAACCTCTAAAGCCCTAAGCTGCGAATTCCAAGGATCCCTATTTTTGAGGTCAAGGTAAACTCTAAAGGGCCCCGCCTTCCATAGTCAAAGCCAGAGCACAGAGCTGTTTCGCAGGCCGAGAGGCGCGAGGACAAGAAAGGCGCCGATGTGTTATTGTTTTACGTTTGATTAAAATGGCTTGTATCTTAACGTGCCTTTAGCTTTTAGCCGGTTGTTTCGGTTTAAATGGGTTCTACAGGGTTTTGAGCGCTTGTTTTCTGACTTCGGGTACCGTGTGTGACAACGCCGGTGTTGCCCCGTTTGCAGCTTACATGGAACATGAGGCGGGTCCACTACAGACTATTGCAGCTTTATAGGCTGCTTTGAGGATTGGGGTCAGCCGTGCTTGCGATAAGGATTAGAAGGGCATTGTAAGATATTGTGTTGCATTCCCTGAAGCGCTGCGTAAACTTCGGGGCGTTGGACTGCATGATGGGATTCTTACAACAAGGACCCTATACGATTCACAGTGGAATTCATGAGATCCTCCGGGTTAAGGATTTATGAACGGCTTGTGGATGTTCAGGTCTCGGGCTGAGCGTCTTGTCGTCCAAGGTTTGATAAGGGGTCTCGTGAGTCCTGAGCATAAACCGCACCCCACCGAGACCAAAGCCTAAAACAGCGAAAGCTTCGGCATCCCACGAAACCCTTTATAAGTCATCCTCTAAAAGCCCAATTTCGTGAACAAAAGTCAATATCTAAAACTCCAACCCACGGGGAAGCCCTCGACTGCGTTGCGTAAATCCGAGCCACGACTATCTCTGAAGGCGCAACCGCTGTCGGAGTGAGGCTAGGCTTTAGGGTTTTTGGGGCTTAGGGTTTACAACAGGCTGTCTTGTAACATCGTATCACTGAAGACCGGCTTAGAGGACTGTGGGCGGCTGGGAACGCCATTAGGTGCCGAATGTGCTGAGAATTGCCACAAATGGGGTTCTCCTGGATTCCACTTTTAACACTTCAATGACAAACAAGCAGGCATGCGATTTGGTTTTTAGCATGGAGGTTTTTATTGGGGTAAGGCAGTTCAAGAGAGCCGCAGGTCTTTCGGAAATGTGGCATTTAGGCGGCAATCGAGAACCTGCTGTAAGCAAAAAAACATGTGCCACACCCTTAACCTTAAACCCCAACGCTTTAACCTAGAAACCCCAAATCATTCTTTAGCATCGTCACAAGTGGGCTGCGAAACTGACCGTCAGCACAGGCCTCGGCATTACGAAGCGAAAATCCGAGGCGTTTTGGTGGATTTCAACAGGGTTCTGGAAGGTTTCTCTAAATGGTTGCTTCGTCCGGGGGTTTCAAGGTTTGTGTAGTTGAAAGTTGAATGCAACGACCTTCATGATCGGAACATCGTGTTGGTGTATGCTAAAGTAGGTTCATAATTAAGAGAACCGAAAGACTAGAACTGGTGATTCTTCTGCCACCCATATATCGGAGTAATTCGGGGTTATCGGGATGCATTCGGGTGTGCTTGTATGCTTGCAGTCTGTGCCAGCATGTGAGTTGTGAAGCAGGGTGTGGACGTTCGCATTTCAACAAACATGTAATTATGGGCATGGGTCGCCATCGCTTTGAGACTGAGGGGACTCGGCATAATGTAAGGCAGTGTAGAGGTAGAAATAGAAGTGGCGTAAACACCTCGCAGTGCAAAAGATGACCTCCGTATACCAAACCTCAAACCGTAGATTCGTAGATCCCTCAACAATAAAGCCGAAACGCGAGCCTTTTGATCTGAATCAGAGGTTCGGCGTTTATGGAATTCTGAGGGTGGAACCCCAAATGGAGCCCCTAAATGAAACTTAACGTCCCAGCCCTAAATCGTAATAATGTCCTATATCCTAATCTTCTCCACGTAATATTAAAGGAATCAAAACTGGGAGCATGAAAAGCGTGTGTATGTTTTTGTTAAAGGGATGTTGTGTTATCTCTATGACACTATGATCACTTTGGGGCGATCCTGCTCCTGGTCTGGCTTTGCCTTGCTCTTGCGTCGGCTTCATAGGGACCCTTAGGGGGGTAAGGGGGAGGGGGGTTAGGGGACTATACTTCCTTAAATAACCCTTATTAGGCCTTATTATGGGCATTAAGGCCCCCTACCCCCCCTCCCCCTACCNTAGGGGACTATACTTCCTTAAATAACCCTTATTAGGCCTTATTATGGGCATTAAGGCCCCCTACCCCCCCTCCCCCTACCCCCCTTAGGCTCCCTATGATCCACTCCAAAGCCTTGAACTTGAACCACCAAACTCCTTTAGACTCCCTAGCAAAGCTCATAGAATAGATGTGCATATCTTCACAGAGTATAAGAAAAAAACGACGGCAAAACCACCACCACAAAAACGCAAACTAAACACTGACAGTTAAAAGTCTTAAGCTCTAACCGCCTCAATTCCCGAGAGTCCACATTTCGGCTCACGGACGAGGAGCAGTGGGACAACTGGTGGGCGGATTGCTTCAACAGCGTGGCCACAGACCTACCCAGCGGACCTAGCGCTTCAAGCTTTCAAGCATATTTGTGGTTTAGGATGACTTTGGTCTTTGGAGCCTTTGCGGTGTTCGGTTAGTGTGCAGTGTTTTGCCTGAGGGCCTCAATGTGAGTCGAACTTTATTATAGTGTTTATTATCTTACAGACACTAAACCCTAAACAACAAAGCACTGGGTTTATTCGTGTATTCTTTCGGGAGGACAGTTACTGTTAGTTCCATTTTGTTTGGGATCTCCAGGTTCCCACTCTGTTCCTTGTGGTTGAAACGCCCTATGCCCTACAGCTTAGCAGCTGAGTAGATTTCCTTTCAGCTTTTTGTGGTTTATACAGCATTACCATGATTAGAAGGTCAACTTTGCCTTGGGCAAGGAAGCTCAGCAAGTAGGACAGGGTCTTGATATTGGTTCATGATTGGGTTTAGCATTCAGGGCAGGGCGGGTTATGGTATAGTCTTGATAAGGTTACCGCTCGGGTTTGTAAGTTTAAGGCTTTGGGGGTTGAGGCTTTCGGTCTGCGATTGGCGCTCACGCCTCCTTAGTCTTTGGAGCGCACTTGCGGAGTCTCCTCGCGGACTGTGAGGAGGGCGTCGTGCACATCGTCACGCGCAGCGTGGCTCAGCTGGTTGACGATGCGGCGGCTGCTTGTGATTTCCGTCTGCCGTCACAGAGGGTGCAGCTGTTGAAGAGCTTCAAGACAGCAGCCACGAGCTGGGGAGAGCGGCGTGTGGAGGAGCAGCAGCTGGTGGATGTGTTGAGAAAACTGCGTTTAATGCTGCAGATGGTCTGGGACATGCGCGAGTTCCGCGATCCGAGCAGCGATCCCGACTTGAAGGGTCACATCGTGTAATACAGGGGCCTTAATAATTACCAATACGACTTTGGGGGTTCCTGATTATAATTATACTATAATGGGCGCCAAAACCCTATTTTAATTATTAAGGCCCCTATACTATCATCCCAAGATCATCAACACAGTGGCAATCACGCAAAGCCAGCTGTGGAGTGATGGCCTTGCGTTTGGCCACCTGAGACAGCCCGTATAGAACCCTGAACGAGCCAGAGAACCCGTATAAACCCCTTATAAAGCCGCTACAGAACCCTACTTTCACCCTGAACCGCTGATAAAGCCCTTATAGAACCTTGATAGAGCCCTTATAAACCCCTATAGGCCCTAAAAGACGGTAAAACAAGGGCTTGATAGAACCCCTTACAAACCCCTTATAGAACCGACATATAACGCTAAACCCCTGAATCTATAAACCCTCAAAACAAAGCCCGGGTAGAACCCTTAGAAATCCCTCATAGAACCGTCAAATAACCCTCAAACCCTTAAATAAAGGCCCATGCAGCACCCCTTTACCCGAAACCCTAAAACCCTCAAACCTTAAACCTTGAAACCCTAAAGCCCTAAACCCTAAAACCCTAACCCTAAAACCCTTAAACAAAAGAACTATACCCTACCTCAGCTTCTGCAGTCGAGGCAAAGTCGATCTCAGTGAAGGCTGGGGCCGAATCACCGCAGAAGGCGGGGAGTACTCGCGGTTAGGGTTTTAGGGTTCTTGGCGTCTTAGGGCTTTAGGGTTTAGGGTTCAGTTTATAGGGCTTTAGGGTTTAGGAGTCTGGCGCCTAGGGTTGAGGGTTTTAGGGTTTCGGGTTTAGGTCGGGTTTAGGGCTCAGCTCCTTAATCGTGAGAACAAGAGGGGCGGGCATGTAGGGGCCTGAATGCTCAGCATATGGGAGTTTCCGAAAATAGGGGACCCTAATATAGTACCCTAAATAGTAGGATCCTTAGTATAAGGACCCCAAAATAAGGTACCCCTAATTTTCGGAAACTCCCATATTGTGTTGGGGTATTTATGCTGGAGTTAACATATTCAGAATTGGGGTTGAGGGTTTTAGGCTTGTTTCGGGTTCAGGGTTCAGGAATGTTTGGGTTTGGGGTTTAGGGTCTAGGGCAGTTTGGGGGTTGATGCTTCCATACAGGGTCTGTATGGAATCATTTCAGAAGGGGGGTGGGTTTGATGAGGGCTCTAGCAGGGGATGAGGCTACAGGGCCCAAAACATGTAGACTAATTGAAAAACGAAATTTTGGGTGTTATAGGGAGGGTTCTGTAAGGTTTTGAAAGCCGCTTACGGGGTCGTTAATGTTTAGAATAGGTGTGTTTTGGGATTTAATGGGTCCTGCCGTTGTTTGCATTTGTGCGGTGTTCTAGTGGGCTTTATACTGAGAGCTGGCGGGGTTTTGGGGTATATTGAAGAAGGAAAGTCCAGGTTCCTGAAGGGCTTGACAGAGGGATGTGGGAGTTTCCGAAAATGTGGGGTACCGTATTTTGGCGTCCTTATAATAAGGATCCTTCTACCCCGGGCACTATATTGGGGTCTACTATTTTCGGAAACTCCCATGTTAGGATGGAGGAACCCTAGGGCTCCATGTACCCATATAGTATATATACTTAGTCCTTAAAGTACCTATATAGGGACCCCTTTATGGCTTAAGTATCTACTACAAAGGTACATGGAGCCTTTGGGGAAGGGCTGGACAGAGGGATGTTCGGATGGAGTTTAACGGTTCAGACGACTGTGGCCATGGTAGGTTCGATCATAGCTATGGCAATCAGTCCCGAAATCAGGAATCTGAAGCAATACGGTTGATGATATAAATCCTGCATTACCTTAAAGACCCCAGACTGTGGGAATTATGGTATAGTCCTTATTATGGGTAATGCAGGATTTATACCACCAACCGTATTGATAGTCAAAGTAAGACAAGCTTGTCATTAGAGTAGGACAGCATAAGAGCAATGCGCCGAGCCTTCGTCGTGACGCTTGTGATAGCTCCTTCGCCCGCGCAGCACTCACCAGATTTTCCAACCCCTAAACCCTAAAACTGAGAACCTAAACCTCGATGAAGGCAAGCGAGTCGAGCGACAGCAGTGACGACGATGCCGGCAAGAAGGCGACATTGAGATCTTGGCAACCCGTACTTCGGAACCCAAACCGAAGTACTGCAGCCTAGTGTAAACGATCGTGGGTAAACAGTCGTTTCACAGGGTGTTTGAAGATTAGCGCCGTGCTGAGGGTTTGGACCCGACGCTTTGAGCAAGTGGTGCCAGAGCAGATACCAGCATTTTCGCACTTCAAGGTCACTGCATAAGCTGAAATGCTAGCTGCAAGCAAAGTTCGCATAGCTGCCCGATAAGCCTTGACAAGCAGCATTTTCTTTCTCCTCTCAGAAACAACTGAATACCTTGGGTCGAGGGCGATGAAAGGGACTGCTTGGAACCTGGACATTTCCGAAGACGCAACGCGCCAACGGAATTTTCGGGGTCATGCTGCCGCTCACTACCTTCGTTGTGCTTCCAACTCAGACGGAACCTGGTTCATCCTCGACAGGACCTTCCCCAAGTTGATTATGATTAATTATACCATTCAGCTGTATGGGCTGTGCTCCGCACCCCATAATTGCATCAGACTTGATAGTATGTCTACCAAGATCACAGTCGCCGAGTAGTTCGAAATCATCCGGAAACGAGAACTTAAAGTCCCGGCCGCACTGTCACGAACCGTCTCTGTCAAGCCCTGATCTACGCAGTGAAGTAGGCATCCTGATGTTTACATGGGAGTTTTCGAGAACAGGGGACCTAACTATAGTACCCAAAAATTGTAAGATCCTTATTACAAGGACCCCAAAGTAAGATACCCCTAATTTTCGGAAGCTCCCACATGGTCTCGCAAGCATTCGGGTTTACGGCTGCTTGGACCAGGAGGGAGGGCGAGTTACGGCTGTGAAGAAGGCCGGCGTCGCCACCTCAGCCGTTCTGCATTGAGGGTCTCCACCTCCACGACGTGCTAAACTCCGAATTATAACTGAATAGCATTCAGCTTTATACCATTGTAGTTCTTTTTTTGATTAACCAGACTTATAGTATAGGATCCTAACCATAAAGTGTGTTAACCAAGAAAAGGAACTACAACGGAGACTATAGGTAATTCCCTTATAGAAACCAGAAAGGTCCCTTAAAGGAACCCTTCAAGGAACCCTTAGGAGACTATAGGCACAGGCAAGGTCAACGGAGACTGTAGGTAAAGTCGTATCTCGGAGACTGTGGAGCGCAGAGTAGTTTGTTTACCCTCACACTTGAAGCCCTCCTACCCTAAGGCTCCGTGTACTTATGTAGATGCAATATACTTAGGCCTTAAATGGGTACCTTTATAGGTCCTTAAAAGCCTAAGTATATTAGTACAGGCACATGGAGCCTTAGGGCTATAAACTCGCAGCCCCCCAAAAGCATCAACGACCTGAGTATGGACCTGAAGTCGTATATGGTTTTGCGCATTTAAACTAGACATTCGTCCCAGAAAAGTGACGGGAAAGCTGGCCTGAATCCAAAAAGCACGCTCACTTCTAAAATGTATCCCCTAGTATCAGGGGTTCAGGGTTTAGGGGCTTAATTACAAGAGACTGCTGATAAAGCCAGTAAGAGGGTTATCGGAAATATTTATGGGGGGTCGAATTATGTAGGGGATACCAATTGGACTTAGTCAGTTGTCCAACCCCAAAGCCCTAAAGCCCCCCAAAACCTATAAGCCCTAAAACCGCCCCAATACCCCTGAACCTAAACCCAAAACCCGGTAAATCCATGAGGCCGCAGCAACTCTCTCTATCTCTCTTTCGCTCCCTCTCTCTCTCTCTCTCCCTCTCCCTCCCTCTCTCTCTCTCTCTCTTTCTCTCTCTCTCTCTCTGTCTCTCTATATGTATATACATATTAGCCCAGTACCTGAGAAAGCTTTATTTACAACAAATCAAAAAGACAGCCTTTTCCTTGAGGCCATGGCCGGAAAGTTGCGCCGCGTCTTGCGGCAGGACAGTGCCTTCCTCAGGGAAGCTCCTTATGATTGTTCAAAGGGGCGTCACTGCTTGTAAGGGTTTCTCTAACGGGCTTTGTAGAACGAAGAATACATGATGGTTTGAGGTCTAGTGAGTCTGGTGCATATCTAGGGGTTCATGGTCTGGGGTATAGACAAGCATTCCTGTAGAAGTGTTCTGAAGTCCTGAAGGGTGCAAAAGGAGTTGTGTATGGTTCGTGTGGGGTTGCTTCTACCCACATCGATTTTGACCCAGTTTAAGCATCGATATAGTGTAAGGGATTGTACTGTTAGGGCCAACAGCCCCCTTAGCTTTTGGTTTGTTGTTTATACTTAGAGTCTCCCTGGTAGTTCCTTTTTTTGGTTAACCAAAATCTATATTGTAGGATCCTAACCGTAAACTTGGTTAACCAAAAAAAGGAACTGCAATGGAGACTATAGGTAACCGGGCTTAAACTCCAATGCCTAAAGCCTAAGTTGGGCTCTTGAGGCGAAACCCACCACCCGAAACCCTAAAGCCCCAGAGGCTAAAGCGCTATTGCTTCAACTTGTTGAAGGTTTCCGGGCTTTTCCGTCTAAGAATGATTTGCGATGTTGTTGCTGATGTTGGCGTTGCTTAATGTTTGGGGATTGGAGTTCAGGGTTGATGATAAAGATCGTAGTTGCGCGGTCCTGGTGCCGGTAGGGCCGATGCTGCTGCCGATGATGCTGCCTGCGGTTTTAGACCGGACCAGACCACCTAAACTTCTACACCCCAAAATCCACAAGTTTAGTGAATGCCCCAGATCTTGACCAAAACTTCTCATAGTAACCCCTGAACGCAAACTACCCTTTGGTAACCTTGCAGTATCCCTCAACATCCCAAGCTCAGCACCGACATCCTCACAGGCTTTGAATAACAGGTTCTGAGATTTGGGAGTATCTGAAAGTCGGGTTTGGAAATTTAGGGCCCCTTTATTACGTATGGATTCTGTCATTCAAGAATACAATTTAGGGTTCCTGATTTCTGAAGCCATCATTTAGGGGTGTAGGTTTCAGCTAACCGGTTGCTTCAATGTTTGGGAGGCAGCTCAGGGTCCCGAAGCCCTAAGAATCCTAGGTTCCTTTAATAAGGTACCTTAAGGGTTCCTTTTAAAGGGTAGGTAGTCTTAGGGAGACCCCTTAAAGGGGACCCTTCTTAACCCTGCTTCTGGCTCTCTTAAAAGGGACTTCATTGGGAGGGTCTCTATCCTCAAGGGTCTCTTAAAGCCTAACTCCTAAAGAAACCCCTGAACCTGCAATCCGTAAACCTTCATACTCGTAATCTCCTACACCCGTAAACCCTTAAACCCCGAACCCACCGTGACAAGAATCTGGGGCTTTTGGGTTTAGGGTGTTGGAATTTGTAGCTCGGGATTCGGGGGTTCAGACTTTAGAGCCAAATAGGCTTCGCAACTGCTCCGGTTTCGGTGTTTAGGGGCTTGGGGTTTAGGGGTAAGTAACGCGTCTCAACTGCTCTGGGCCTGCAGCACCGAGGTAGGCCAGCCATATAAGCCTTCCTCAAGGCACCGTTCTGTGGCTTCGGGGTTTAGTGTTTACCTATAGTCTCCATTGTAGTTCCTGGTTTTGGCTAGTCAATTTTAGGGTTAGGATCCTATACTGTAAATTTGGGAGTTTCCAAAAATGGGGGACCCTAATATAGCACCCTAAATAATAGGATCCTTATTGTAAGGACCCCAAAATAAGGTACCCCTAATTTCCGGAAACCCTAAACCCTAAACCCTTTATAGAACCCTCATAGGTCCCTTTAAGGAACCCTTAAAGGATCCCTTTGAAGGTACCCCTAATTTTCGGAAACTTCCATTTTCAGGCTTCAGAGATCAGGCTCAGGGGCCCTTCTTCGGGCTGCTGCAGATTTTCGATTTTAGGGTTTAGGGTTTAGGGTTTAGGGGTTTAGGGGTTTAGGGTTTAGGGAGCTACTTGGGAGTTTCCGAAAATGAGGGGTACATTAGTTTGGGGTCCTTATAACCAGGATCCTACTATTTAGGGTACTGGATTAGGGTCGCCCTATTTTCGGAAACTCCCACTTAGAGTCTTTATTGGTTATCAAGGCCCCTGTAAAGCCACTGGAGCCGCCCTAAAGTCAGCGAGCTCTGGGATTAAGGATTTCGAAGTGCCAACCCACCGCACTTTGAGGGCTTTACGGTTTTAGGTTTCAGGCTCTGGGAAGCTCGAAGGGCAATAACCATTCCTACAAGCAGGCCTCCTAGCAGCGAAGCAAAAGCATGCTCAAAAAACTAAATCTAATAAGCTTTGATGCCTTCAACCGCGCAGTCAACGCAGAGTCCTTCTCAGACCGCCCAAAATGCCCCCTTTGAACAACCCCTCGAATGTTTAGAACTTCAAGCCTGTTAACGCTAAAGCCGGAAACCCTACTTTGCTTAACCCGAAAGCCTTATAGTAGAAGCCAGAAAGTTGGAACATAATTGCCCTCATACCCTTAAGGTAAAGTATAGGGGATCCCAGCATTAATCATCCTAAATCCATGTTCCAACTTTCTGGGGTTCACNTTATAGTAGAAGCCAGAAAGTTGGAACATAATTGCCCTCATACCCTTAAGGTAAAGTATAGGGGATCCCAGCATTAATCATCCTAAATCCATGTTCCAACTTTCTGGGGTTCACTATAAACTATCCCCAAACCGTGGTTCAGGGTTTAGGGGAACCCTAAGCCCGCTCTAAAACCCTCAGCTTGAAAGCCCTGAGTCCTAAGCCACGGTTTAGGGTTACGGGATTCGTGTTTGGAGTTTGAGTGTTTTAGGTGTAGACGTGTAGGGGTTTAGGCTTTAGGAGCCCATCCGCTCAGATGTGCAGGGAGTGACCTCAACCTTTCGATAGTCCAGATCAAGAGCCCTTGGAGCCACAGGAGCCGAAGTCCCACAGCAAGCCCTCCCATGGCCGGTTTAGCTTTTAGGGTTTGTAGGGTTTAGGGTTTAAGCGCCTGTGGCTGTTTGATTCATAGATGAGGTTTTGTCGTGTGTTTCAGAACTGCGACGCTCTTTGACAAGTGTCACTGTGTTCAAGTGGTGTTATGACTTCATGTTTTGATTTGTTTCATGAGGTTCGTGTAATGGATCCTGGAACCCCATGCACCCCGAACCCCCGAACCCTGAAGCCCTACAACCCGCAACTCTCAAACCGGGCTTCGCAGCTTCAGAGCTCATGCGCCCTGGCGGACTTCATCCGGAACGCCATTTTCCAATGGTTGGCGAGCAGTGCCAGCACGGATGTGTGTGTGTATATATATATTCTTATATATACATAGATATGTGTGTATGTATATATATATGTATATTTATATTTATTTTTACATATATATAATATAGAGGGCAGCATCAAGAAGGGGCAGCTGATGATCATGATGATGACGATGTGAGACGGTTTGTTGTCCGCGTGCTGCAGGTATAGCCCGAGAAGGCACCGAGTGGCCAAGGAACGCCAACCTCTACAACCCTGCTGGAACACTACTCCTGGAACCTTGAGCCCAAGGTCAAACATCGAGCCCTAAACCCTAAACCCAGACAATCCTAAAGACTGAAGACCTGTAGATTATAGATCGTGAGAAGAACCCCCATGCCTAGCAACACGTCAAGAAATATCTTGAACGTCAGATCCTGCTTGCTCTGGCTCGTCCCCATTCGCCCTTTCCTGGGGCTCTTGCGTTTCACTTTCTGGCAGCCTCAATGGTTCAATGGCTGTTCAAAGTGGGTTTAGGGCTTGCTTTGATGGTTTAGGGTTTACCATCGGCTTGTTATATGCCAAGGTTTTATTTGCAGGACTTACGTATGGAGTTCAGGGTGCATCTCCACATCTTGCAACTGAAAACCCATGAATGCAGCATGCGCAGGAACTGATCACAGCGTGCTTATGCGCATCGTGAGGATGCATGACGCAGTCTTAGTACTGTTTGAGTGTTTTAGGTGTAAAAATGGGAGGCGATTGTCTACGTCATCATTTTCCTCGTCAGCCACCTTCCGGACCAACTTGATCATCCCCGCCATGTTCAATGTGTTCCCGACATTGTCAATACGAGTAGCATGTCGAACGATGTAGTCTTCCCAACGTTTATCTTTATCACTGTGCGACGACGGCTGTCCTCGTCGTTGTTGTAAACCCTACACTCAGACTGTAAGAACAAATCACACATCAAGAAGGATCAAATTCAGTACCGTAAACCTAAACTACAAGTAACCTAAACGTAAGCAACATAAGAATTGCGATGCGGGCATTGGGGCCGCCAGAGACAGCCGTCAGCCTCCCGTAAGTGTGACCTTTTCGACGAGGACACTGGGAGGGCCGCAAGGCAAGACGAGGGATGCGTGGCGAGCTTCCTCAACATGTGTGCCTTAATGGCTAGAATAGACTTTAGGATTTAGGGATAGGGTTTTGGGGTACCTTAGAATAGGCTCTTACAAACGAATAGCATGTGTTGGGCAGCATGCTTCTGTCAAGGCTCGACGATCTGGCCGAGGATGAGTTTTTGAGTTTTTCAAACGAAGGTATGAACCCACAGCCCCATTTGTTGAAGGACCCTCGGACTCCTCACCCTGCACCGAAAAGACGGAGTTCGAAAGACTTTGTACAACAAAATCACCTGAAAACCTTGAAGTCCATCTGGAAGCTAGGCAAGTAGGTCGCTGAGACCCATACTTTATACTGCATCCCTTGGCACAGTAAGTTCCGAAAGCTCCGGGGTTCTAGGTGGCTCAGGTTCGGCGTCAAAAGCCCTCGTGCGGCCTTGGTCTTTCCATTACATGTGCCCATGGGCGTTGGCGCGGCCACCGGGGAGCCGGAGAGAAAAACACAGAATCGGCCGTTTCGGTTGATACCCAGAACACGTCTTCGATAAGGAAAAACTCTTTCAATAGGAAAATTCAAGCTGTATTTGTCTAGCGCTCTATGAGCTTGAGATTCTATATATATATATGTATATATGTATATATATATATATATTAGAATATTGAATAATATCACATATATATATATATACAAGTTAATGTCGACACTGCCCTGAGGGTTCTTTATCTATGCCTTAGTGTCAGCATGGCTTTAGTATCGATCCTTTTCGATGTAAGAACCCTAAACCCGAAACCGGTGTTGCTGCGGGGAAGCATAAGCCACCGGGCGCGTCAGGAACCCAGAGACTCCAAAGCTCTGCAAGTAATTAATGCACTTGGTGCCAACATGAAGCCCCTTACAATCATATTCCAGCAGTATGGGTAGAGGGAACAGAAAGCCTTTTCTTTGAGACAGTCGTCAGCATGCAGCAATCGTTGCTACAATCTGGCCATTGCATCCGAATCGATACTTCCCAGTTCCTCGCGGTTAAAACCCTGGAGAAGCGTCATGGAACTGTAGAAATATGTCAGCCCAGTAGTAATATTCGATGCACAAAAACACGACACCCAAGGCCTAGACTCCTGCGTCGTCCTTGACGGGGATTTGCGAACAGGATTGTGTTTAGTGGTTGGCGAAAGCCAAACTCGTTTGCGCTCTGGCAATAATCGAAATCAAGATCCTATTGTCGGCAGGGTGCTGTCGTCGTTTGAAGTTCCTACGTTCTTGATGCGCCAGAGATAGAAACTTCTCGCATACCACTGCAGGGCCTTGGCTCGCTTTGCAGGTCATAGCTGCACTATTTCTCCAAGATCTGCAATCCACGGAGCCTCTAACCCTCAACCCTATAACCCTAAACCCCTTAGCCTGAGACCTGGGCAAAGACACCCTTCTTAAACCCAAACCCAGTAGATGCTTGTATTCCGGCGCCTGCGGCTCCACTTTAAGCTCCTGACCGTGTCATAGCCCATTATTTCGCGTGCTTTTTGGGGTAAGATGGAAGTCACTCAAACCCAACAGCCTCAAACTCTAGCTGTAAAACCCACTGCGGAGCGATCCGGTGCAGCAGATGTCTGCGCGACGCAGCTGGCGGGTTCGCAAGGATGGTTACCACCCCACGGTCGAGGACCGCTCCTGGATTGAACGTTCAGCGATTAACATAGCTACCAGTACCTATATAAACATAGTGTGCCCGAAACTCAATTGATATTATTCAGGACCCTATATGAGGCTTTGATTAGGTTTTTGAGGTAGGGAACCCAGAAGTAGCGATTCACAATGTAAGGACTTGTTTAGTACTCAAAGCCCTCAGCCCTGAAGCCCTATAATCCAGGATCTTAAAGTCTTGCAGAGAGAGGATTTTAGAGGTATAGGGCTCTGTGGGTACTTCTACATCAAGTCGGTCACTCGAATAAACACGCACCCATACTCCTAAACGGCCCAATATTGGCCGCATATACACTCACCCACATCCCTCATACAATCCCAAAGGGTCCTATGTACTGTTATGGAGGATACATCCCTAAGTCAGAATAGTAATTCCTAATATGGAAACCCTACATTCTACTATATCGGTACATAGGACCCTGTGGGAATGTTGGCTTCCCTAGACCCTAAAGCGTGGGTTGAAACCGGAGCTGAGGAGGTGTTGTGATTTCTGCCGAGGATACGATGGAGACTTCAGTTTGGGGTATCATGTAGGCGCCTAAACAACTACCTAGGCGATTTTGGGGTTCCGTAAAGTAGACTATGAGTTATGAACACTTAAGTAGACTATGAGTTATGAACACTTCATGGCGGAATATGCTCCAAGACCTTGTTCTAGTTCTCAGGCCCCTACATTCGTTGTTCACTGCTCGCGGATCGGAGGGTACCATGAATCTGCAGTGCCTATGCTGCGAGAGGAGATAAGGCGTAGCAGCCAAAACACTGCATGATTAGAACTTATAAAGAAGTGTGCCAGAATTGTCGTGGTTTAGCGCAATATACGGGTGTAAATATCTACCGACTCTATCTTGGGCATTCCTTAATATAAGTATAGCATTGTATACCCCAAACCTTATTCTAATTATTAAGGCCCCTATATTACGCAGAGTAACCTGGGCTTTTATCGTTCATCCATCACCAGCAGCACTGCCCAGTCATCATGTCTAGTCACCTAGTTGTCAAAGAACCACAGTACCCATCGTTTTTCCTTTGTGGAGTCACCTTTTAGGATCCTCATCATATAGATTGGTTAAACCCAGAAAGGAACTACAATGGAGACTGTAGGTGAGCCCTGCACCCCAGACAGGATCGGTTTGCGGAGCACGGTGAAAGATTCCAGGATGGTGCGGTGGAGCGGTTCCAAGGCATTTCTGGCAGTTGTGTGAGATGTCGTAGGGTTCAGGACAGGTTCGTCCGCGCTGAAACCCACTACTATAGGGGCCTAAATAGTTACCTACACATTTTGGGGCTCCTTATTATGATTATAGTATAATGGGCCCCAAAACCCGATTCTAATTATTAAGGGCCCTATACCAATTAAAATGCGGGGCGGCATTGTTGGGCTGTGCAAGGACTCAGCCAGGGTGGTTGCTGGAGGCTGGAGGATTCGGTTTAGGGTTTAGGGCATTTCGATTTACCTCGCTACGTAGAGGAATTGAGCAGCAATGCGGCTTGCGAAGACAAGCAAACATCCCCCTACAGCAAACTTGTCTTACACATGGCCCCAATATGTTGTTGTGAGCCCGTATTCAGCAAACCCTGATCAGAAGGGTTTCACCTTGTGGATGAATATTCGGATCTCTGCCATAACCGGTCCCCAGAGGGGTCCTATGTACTGTTATGGGGAATACCTAGACCCCCCAACTACCCTCTATTATACCCCAACTACCCACTATGAAGGACCATTAGGAAGGGCCATTGGGGGGTCCTGGTACTTCCCGAAGTCATAACAGTAATTCCGAATATGGAAACCCTACGTTCTACTATATCGGTACATAGGGTTGCTAAGGGGAGCCCTAGCCCAGATCTGGGGTGTTCCTTAAAGACGGGCCTCTTTTGAGTAAAGGTTCCGCTCCGGGATCCCCCTTTTTAAGGGTACTTGTAAGAGAGGACTCTGCTTCTAGGCTTCTATGCTAGGGTCTGAACGTCCCATGTGTGCAAAATCCTAATACCAAAACCCGAAACCCCAAACCCTAATGCTAAAGCCCAAAGCCTTAAACCCTAGACTCCCAAAATGTCTGATGCCCAAGCCCCAAGAAAAGCCCTAATGCCGAAACCCTCAACCCTCAACCCCAATACCCAGAGACTCCAATTTCCCTTAATTAAGGAATATCCCTTGAATCACATTTAAATTTAGGGAGCCTACTAATTATAATTTAAGGTATATTCCTTAAAAATAAGGGATATTGGAGTCCCCTAAGCCCTCTAAACCCTACAGATCCCTTAAAGGAACCCTAGGTATTCCCTAAACCCGTGCCAGGCCCTTACAAGTTCTTGTCCAACTTCTTCTGGTCTCAGCTGGACTATGAGGGCCTTTGCTACCCCTCCGTGGAACATGCGTTCCAAGCCGCGAAGCTGCGCAGAAACGAGGAGACTACCATACAAGGGATCTATAGTAATAGGGTTATCTTATTATGGTGACTTAACATTAGTTTCCTTAACAAGAACCCGCTGAGGAGACCGACCTGAACCCTTTCAACGACTGGTTTTGAGTAGTTTAGGGTCAAGAGTTTTGGGGTTTAGGATTTAGGGGTTTAGGGGGTTTGGGGTTTTTTGGGGGGGTTAGGGTTTGGGGGTTTGGGGTTTGCTTAACCCATACTTAAACCGACCCTTGAGTCCCGCGAAGGCTCCGAAGATCCCAAACGCCTCAGGGCTTTCAGCCCTAATCCGTAAGCCTGAAGCCTGCCT
The DNA here is from genome assembly GCA_003297005.1 of Symbiodinium sp. clade A Y106. Classification (NCBI taxonomy): domain Eukaryota; class Dinophyceae; order Suessiales; family Symbiodiniaceae; genus Symbiodinium; species Symbiodinium sp. clade A. The sequence goes on from BGNK01004027.1 coordinate 25,740, forward strand.
CAGGGATGGGGAGGTTCAGCACCCGAAACTCTAAGAAAGATATAATACTAAGAATCGTCACAATAGTGATTAGTGTAAGTATTATCATATTCATCATTGTATCATGAACAATAGTATTGATCATAATACTACTAAAGAAGAGACCCCTTAATACGACTAGGAGCGATTGGCCTGGGGCTTCACTGGCAGTGTCAGCTTCGGTGAGGCCAAGCGACTAGGACGCCAGGCGAGGCTGAAGTCACGGGAGCAGAAGGTTCTTATCTTCCGAGATCGTCCGAGTTCCTTTCTCTCTTCCTTTTCTCTCCAAAAGGGTTTAGGGTTTAGGGTTTAGGGGCTCACTAAGGGTCGCGATAAGGGCTAGGATAGCAGCGTTTCAGAAAGTTTCATCTAAGCCTTCGCGCACCCTAAACCCTAAACCCCTAAACCCTAAACCCTAAATTTCGCGCAGTTTTCTTAGGTGTCTCGTAAGGCTTTGCGTTGCCCAGCTGGGCCAGCAGGCGTGAGTAGCCCTACAGCTTCAGGCCCCGAGCTACCCAAAACAAGGGTTTGGGGTTTAGGTTTGGAATTGATTGAATCCTAAATCACTTAAAAGTTTAGGAATTTTGAATCCTAAATCACCTAAGAGTTCAGGAATTTTGAATCCTAAATCACATAAGAGTTCAGGAATTTACAACCTTAAATCACCTTAAGAAAGAGTTGGGAGCCCGGAATCGGACTTTTGCAGGTGCCTCTGCGGGAAGACTGGAAAGAGATCCGAGAAGAAGTGATGGCTTCTTGCCTCTCTGCCGCTAGGTAATTCTCAGTAGTAGACTTTGTCATTTGTTTCATTTGCATTCTTGGGTGCTGAGTATCTTACAACGTCCTATTAGGCGCGGATATACTAACAACATGGTTCTTATACTTGTACTGTTTGTTTATAAGTCACCCCCCAAACCCCAGTTGAATTACCCTGTACCCCAGGATTCACTCAAGAGCCCAGGCCAAGTTTTCCGATCCCAGCTTGCGCGAGAAGCTGTTGCGGACAGGAAACCGTGAACTCATAGATGGCCATTCTGGTAGCCCGGACTTGATTTGGGGATATCACATTCCATCGCAGAAGGGGGAGAACCGACTGGGTCTTTTGCTCATGGACTTGAGATCGAAGCTACGGAGCCCCGAGACCGCTTCTGGCAGCTATGCCTTGTTCCACCTGGACTGGCCGGTCAAATGTCTCCACGATGCTGGGCTCTCGTTAAGGACGTTAGTATAACGTGCTCAGATTTTTCTATGGCAATAAACAGGCTTTTTATTTCATAAGTTCCTACACCCTAACACCCTAGAAAGCCTTTGCAGCACCTTCTGAAGGCCTGCATAGGACCCTTATGAAACGCTTGCCAAACCGGACCAAACCCTCTATAGAACCCTGCCTATTAATTCTTCAAGATCGGGTAGCTCGAGCCACCCCTTCGGGTTCAAGTATTTGATAATCGCGTAGAGTTAATACGGAACCATGACCATGACCCAGTGAACTAATCATTACTTTAGGGTAAGTTAGTTCCTTACCTTAAACTCTGTAAAATTCTGTACAGCCCCAACAAAACACATCTATGAGCACGACATAGCACTGAGAGGTTCCTGCATCTCGGGTTGCTCAGAATTGCTGCCCAGCGAGCCCAATCATCCTTAATTGGGGAATGTATCTTACATCACACGGGGCTTCATATTATGATTATAAGGTACCTTCCTTCATTATAAAGTGTATATAAATCCTAGGCAAACTTCCTTTACTAGTAATAGTCCTTATCTAAGGGGTATTTTCCTTATCTAGGGGTATTTGCCCGGTGCCCCTAAACCCTGAACCCCTACCCTAAGGCTCCAAGTAGTCCGTGATTATAGGTTTGGTACCCAAGAAGGACTCATAGCCCCATAACAGAGAGTACTTGGACCCTTAGGGCTAGCCCTAAACCCTAAACCCTGGACCCTAAACCCTAAACCCTAAACTCCGAGCCGAGGATGGCCTGCCAAAAGCTTACGCCGCCCGCATCCGAGAGCTCGCTTTGGGCGCCGGCCTCTCCGGATGCAGAGCCTTCGCTTTCTGAGTATTTAGGTCTTTTAGGCCTTAGGGTTTATATATATATATATACAGAACATTAGTACCAAAAAAAAAATATATATATATACATACATATGTATACATGTAATATAGGGTTCATAGGGCTGGCAAGGTTCGTGGTGTTTTTTGGGGGCTTTCTGAGAGTATGGGGTTAAAGGGTCAGGTACGGTCTGGGTTGGGGGGCTGAGGGCTGGCGGGGCACAGGGTTTGTGGGGCCTGGATCTGTTCATTGAAGGGCTCCCAGCGGTCTGAGTACCAATTTGGGAAATAAATGGGCGGCCACGAAATCTGTTTTGAATTTTGCTACTGCCGCATTCATGGTAAAATTTGTTACTGCAGCCTTCATGAAATCCCTCAAGTTAATGCTGTGAAAGAGCAACCTAGGTGTGGTACTCCCGCGCCGGAAGATTTGCATTGCTCTCTGCGGGCGAAGTAGTGACATCGACGCTTGGGAGCATCGGATGCGGACGGAAGACGTGGACGTGAACAGCCGGGGACGACCGTGTCGTGAGCGCATGCTGGTGGAGCTCTTGCGCAGGAGCGGGGGTGGAGCGTGCGATACTTTCTCTCAGCGAGAGGCTCCTTGGTCTTTTTCAGGTGGAGTCTGGCTCGAAAAAGGGGTTCGAAAGTGTGCTGGCTCTTAACTTTGCCGCCTCATAGTCATGTTAAGATCCTATCACCCAGCCCTGAGCCACACTTCCCACGTGCTTTCAATGCCACAGCTGCACCTACCAGCGCCAAACGATAAACAATGAATTGTTTCAGTGAGCAAACCTCAACATCCTCCAACCATATGCCTGAGATCCAGCCGGCACATGTAAATCACTACCCTGAGCCAACTAAAAGCTCCAGCCTCAGCCACGAGTCCTAGACCTCACACGCAAACCCTAGTCCCTGAACCCTTTCCAAGTCCTATAGACCCCACCCCCGAGAAACCCTAGGCTCCAATACTACTGATTATCCACGTTTTTCAGTTTGGGTCCACAGGCCATCCTACCAGCCACACGCTGAAACTTAACCCCTAAAACCCCAACCCAAAAACACTAGATTAATCATTACCCTCATGCCAATGAATGCTGAAACGCTCAGCCCTACCTACACCGAGTTTTAGCCGAGGCTAAAGATTGGAATGGTCTCTGCCACTGGCTGTCATCCGCTCTTGGGCTTGAGCCCACAGCCGTGGCGGAGGCCCTGAACATGGCTGTTTAATATCGGTACGGTGCGGTACTGCCTTGCTGCTGTATGTTGCGGTATGTATTGCGCGGTATTGCGGGCTGACGGTTCGGTGCGGTACGGTACGCCCAAGCCACCGCCACCCCCTCCACCCCTCCACCCCTCCACGCTGCCTCCACCCCTCCTCCCCTCCACNCTCCACCCCTCCACCCCTCCACCCCTCCTTCCACCCCTCCACCCTCCACTCACCCCTCCACCCCCACCCCTCCACCTGGCTGTGTGGTTAACCCTATCCCCTTGCGGTCCTGCATCGTCTCGAAGAGGTCGGTTCGGTGCGGTGCGGTAACGGTTCGGTGCGGTACTGCGAAATTGTATTGTTGAAACGGCCATGCTGAACAAATTAATGTTAGGGTTCAAGGTTTGGGACTCAGAGCTAAGAATCAGAATAGAGTGTCTGTGGGGTTGTCTAAAGGGGTTCTCTGTCACAGGTTCTGCGGGTGTTTTCAAGTTTGGGGTTTGGGGCTGGGAGTTCGCATTTTCAAACTTGGACTTGTAGCTCGTGACTGCAGGGTTGTGGTTTCAAAGTTTAGAGTTAAAGTTGCGTGTGCAGTTACGTGCATGATCAGTTTAGTAGTTAGTCGCCACAGTTCCCAACTTTGCTACTGGACGTCTTCGCGGGGGTTCAGCTGGAAAATGCATTTTCTGGAAGTCTGATGCAAATTCCAAGTTTCGGAGGTTTCGGCTGGCATAGGGGGGTGGGCTGTCACTATGAAGCCGTAAGGCTTCACGGATGAACCGACGCCCCAAAGCATTTTGTTCAAACATCCACACATATAGTGCTCTTCTCTGCTTGGTGGTTATCTTTGCCGTCGTCTTGGCAGATGTGGTCTATGTGGTGGCTTCAGAAGCAGTTCTAGTAGCCATCGACATCGGCGTCGGTGTCGGCGTCTTCGTTGTCAGTCGTGGCTGCGGTAGGCATTTGTCGATGCGGAGCTGGTGATAGGGGTGTGCGGGCCTGTAGCAATCCCTCAACGCACTGTTGCATTGTGCTTTAATCATCGACGTCGCAAACACTAAGACTAATTATGGCGCCACACGAAACTTAGCAGCAGAGTAGGTAACACTTAGGCCTTAATCTTTTTGGGGTAGTGTAAACCCCTTATACTCCCACTGGCTAATAGGCTACTGGACAAGTAAGCCTAAACTTTCAAGTCTAGACCCTGAGCCCTGTAAACCGCAAACCCTGAGCCCTAGACCTCATATGACAAGCGAGGAAAGACATGGGTAGTTCTGTGAGTTAGCTTACCTTTTGGGGTCCCCAGTACAGTACGGCAAGAAGGGCCCCAAAAGGGACCCTAACTAGGCCCTGAGTCAGAGGACTACCCACATGGGAGTTTCCGAAAATAGGGGACCCTTATTTCGTACCCTAAATAGTAGGATCCTTACCCCAAAGAAGGTACCCCCAATTTTAGGAAACTCCCACGTGTCATCCCGAACACCTGGCTGGCGAGGCTCTGGGTCCCGAACCTCCCGAGCTCCCGAAGAGAGTGGAGTACTTGGAGCACCGCGAGGCATCCCTCTATGGTGCCGTTTCCATTAAGGGTCCATGTACTCCTATTGTACATACATTCAAAGGGGGGGGGCGCAAGACACAAGAGGCCGTGCGCCTCGACGGTCGACGGTATCTGCTGTGCTTGAACGAGCATCTCGTCTTGAGACTGTTAAAATCACACTTTCGGGTTTAGGGGTGCAGGGGCTTAGAGTAGAGGGATTTAGGGTTTAGGGTTGAGCTACTCCACACCTTCAAATTAAAACCTTTACATTAGCCCTATACCCTGTGTACCTTTTGATATGCCTATTCTAATTCTTAGGGCCCCTTCTTTTCTTGGAGTCATCCTTAAATTGGTGTGGGCTATGTTCCCCCTGATTTAACCAGCACCCCTCAATCAAGATGATATGGGAGACTCGCGGCTGGGCACGGGGGTGCTCAGAAGGTCTTTAGAGGTTACGGTCCACAAGCCCTGGCTCCTCACCTAACCTTCCATGAACACCTGCTAGTCGTCTGTGCTCTGAGCTCGAGCCCTTAACCCTCAATCCTTGACACTGAGTCCCAACCACATACCCAAAGGGTCCTATGTACCGATATAGTAGAATGTAGGGTTTCCCATAGGACCCTTTGGGATAATGCTTCGCTAGAGCGTTGGCCCCACCCTACATCCCAAGGCTTACTTGTATCTTCCGAAGAGGGGCGAACGCCAGCGCCTTTGACAAGAAAACATTTAGCCTGCCAGCGGACCAACTTCGGCACAGAACATACCACAACTCGAAACCCTAAGCCTTAAACTCATGAAGACAGATGACCCATCAGCAGCATCGGCCAAGGACTGTGGCGAGCACTGTTTCTGAGGGACTGCTTGCGGCTGATGGCCAAGCCCATTTTGGAACAGGAGATGTTGTTTGGGGTCCCCCAAATGCACATCAACGGAAGCCATGCAAACTGAGCTCCTTGCGGGGGGACGTTGCCTCAAAACATGACTTGGAGCTTGTCGGCGTGCTTTTTCAGCATCCTAAACCTTATACCAAGAAACCCAACAGCACCAGACCTTGAATCGCTCTACCCTCATAATACCGAACTTAGTACCTTATTATAATGCGCTGATAGAATCCTTACACTACTCTTACAGTATCCTTGAGCGTTTGCCTTATGCTGTTGGCTCGCTCGAAAAGCCAGCTCAACTCGAGCTCAAGCATTGCAAAATGACAGGAGAAGCGATCCCGCTTTGCGCTTCGAAGAAGCCGAGCATCCTGGCAGTCAGTCCTTCCGGGTTGTAGCAGTGAGACTAAGTAGGGATAGGAAGGGTTGGAGTAGGGGATTGAGGATTTATGCAAGGGGTGTAGAGTAGTGTGGATCTACACTGAAAAAGGAATTTGACCCAAAGTTTATTTGGTTTCAAGACATACCACAGTAGGAGAAGGAGGTCTCGTAGCAGCAGCAGCATCATGTTGTTGTTTATGATGAGGATGATGACGACGGCGAGTTTGATACTGATACAACTGGCTCGCCAAAAACTCCTAGAATCTCATCCCTATAACAAGGCCGTCGTCATCTCCACTGGGAATAACCGCACTCCTATAGTACATACATGGGCCTCAATGTAGTCCCTATTCAGGTACTTTAGGGCCCAAGTATATACCATATGGGTACATGGACCCTTAGGGTTTCATCGTTGTCGTCCATCCTCAGGGTTGACAGTTCAGGGTTCATCATCGTTTTCATCATCGTCATCATTGAGTCATCACCATCCTCGTCGCCATCATCATCGTCCTCATCATCATCGCCGCCATCATCATAACCAGCAGCAGCATCACAAGCATCATCATCATTATGATTATCATCACCATCATCGTGAACATGACTATATCCATATCGTTTTCACGATTTGCTGATTTCGTAGTCATCAAAGACACCTGATTGCTCGTCTTCATCTTCATATCCATCATATCCTCTTGTGGTCGTATCTGTATCAGTGAATAACCTGGTTTCCTTGCAAGCTGACTCACCGGAACTACGTTTTTTGCAGTGGGTCGCCCATTCAATGCATTGGGGATGACGTGTCCAAACAAGTTGCCTACTTCTCTGGTCGCGGGAGAAGCAAGCCAGCCTAATCTTCCGTTATGAGGCCTATTCCAAGGAGTCCAAACCCTTAAGCCTAGGCCGCGGACTCTAATTAAGAACGATAAGGCCCTTATGCAACCTTTGTGGGAACCCTCACCTCATAAAGCCCTTGATCAAATACACCACAACAAGAGAAGACAAGGTATCTTTGGGGGAAAATTTGCCCGCCAGCTGGCGGGCCTACTGAGCAAGGAGGACGGGGCAGCAACAGATTTGCATTTAACAACATAGGGGGCTTGAATATCTAGAGTAGGCTTCCTTAAGGTTCCGTCCAAAGGTGTTTGTAAGTTTTACTGCTCGTGTCGGGGTTACCACGAGGATTTGGCACAGGGGTCTTAATGATTCGAACAGGCATTCAGGCACATGTTCGTGGTTATGTTAACGAGTTGTTTTTTGCCACTGCGGCGCGCAAGTTCTGACTAAGGGCTTAGGGTCCAAGAATGGGTGGCGTAGGAGAAAGCCTCATAGTGTTTGTAGTATAGGGTTTGTAGTCGTGCAGTTGTATATGTCCTGCTGTTCACTTCTAGATCCCTAGCTTCTTGGGCCCTAGACCATTATCATATGGAAAGCCTCAAACCTATAGTATGGAACCGCTGTCGCGCCCTTCTAACATGTACAGAACCTGAAACCCACACCCTGAAGAAACCTTGAAGTATACCTAAGTCCTAAACTCCACCCTAAACCTTACCTGGACCCCAAATAACCTACGTTTTTAAGGACTTGTATAAGGAAATCATAATCGGGAATCCTAAAAAGGAAGGTTTTTCCGGGTCCAGGTAAACCCTAAATAACCTGAAGCTCTAAGCCCTAAGCCCTATGTTGTAAACCTTATAGACCCTAAACCTTAGACCTTGAACTCTAAACCCCCAACCCTTGACCCTAACCCTAGGTATTCCTTAATTCAGGGATATTGGAGTCCCCTAAAACCCCTGAAACCTATAGATCCCTTTAAGGAACCCTAGGGTTGAGGGTTTAGGGTTCCTTAAAGGGATGCTACAGGAGTGCCAGAGGCTCATCGAGATTTCCGAGGCCGAAGGCTACGGCTTGGCAGGACGCTAGGACATCACAGGTTTTAGAGGGCTTAGAGGTTTTTTTGCGGGGGAGTTATCTTATAGGATCTTATAGGGTTAAGGGATTTAAGGGTTTTAATGTTATGAGTTTTTCAGGAGTTAGGGTTAATCAAGGCTCTCAAGGTTTTTGGGCTTTAGGTTTGATGTCTTAGATGTTAGGGCTGACTAGGGTCGTTGAATTTAATGACGCTGGGTTTCCCTTTTCCATTGGTGTTTACAAAGGTGTATTCCACCAATAAATAGCCTGAGGCCGACAATGTTCTTTGCATTCTGCAAAACCTATGTGGGAGTTTCCGAAAATAGGGGACCCGAATAGAGTACCCTAAATAGTAGGATCCTTATTATAAGGACCCCAAAATACGGTACCCTTAATTTTCGGAAACTCCCATGTTGGATAATTTGGAATCTTTGTTTTCTCTTTCACACGCGCAGGCTGAAAGCCCCAGGAAGATTGACCGTCTGAGACATTAGATCTTGAACTCTCCAAAGCACACAGCCGCCGATGCAGCGTGCGATGCCCTCCTGTACAACGTCTACATCGTTGTGTTTTTGTTGTTTACTTCTTTCCTGCTCACACTCTCCCAATGTCTCTGCATCTCTCCCGCTCGTTTTCTCCCTCTCTCTCTCTCTCCCTCTCGGCTCCCTTCTCGCTCGCTCGCTCTCTCGCTCTCTCGCTCTCTCGCTCTCTCTCTCTCTCTCTAGATGTATCCACATGTATATGTAAACATATATGTGTATATGTATATATATATATATGTATATACGCACACTACACACCTGCATGGGCTGTGAACTATGTGTATCTTTTCTTGGCGGGCACACCTACACAGCGCACTGTCTGTAACAGGGGGTAATCTTTACTTTGGTGCTAATCTGTTTATGCATAGTATACCCAAAGCCCTATTATAGGTTTAAGCCCCCCTTATCATGGAACCGTTGATAATCCTTACATACCCTTTGTAAGAACTCTTTAAAGGAACACTGTCCCAAGTCCTACATTAAGGCGAATTTAGGAGTAAGCATGAGATGTTTTACGATCGGAAGGCATGCCAGGTCTTCCCAAGACCGCCCAAAGATGCCTTAATCAAGGCATTCACCTTAATGTAAAAACGGCTTCATATCATTGGTTAACGTCTTTTCCGTATCTTCCTCAATTTAAAACCCTTGTTCAACTTGCACTGTAAGCCCAGTTTCATCCACAAGAAACCACAAGACGCAGCCCCTGTTTCACGCATTCCCGTATTCCGTGGCACTCTCTTGATTTAAGGTGTATTCCTTAAGTAATGTGTATTGGGCTCTTCGGCTTGGATCCAGCTTCGAGGTTCCCGTGGTTTCAACCCATTTGCTCGCTACGCGTTTCGCTGCCTGCTGGACGCTCCACAGGCGTGTGTGGGGATAGTAGAAATCTTACGACGTACGGCTACGAGCTGCTTGCCATTGATGCGGGCTTGTCCTGGCATATCTATCTATCGCTTCATCCATCGATCTATATTTGCTTTCTTTGACGTTATGGCCTGTCTGAGCCAAACCTCGGATTCCACTTGTGTGCTCCGTGGCTGCTTTACCGCTTTGCACGATGCTGCCCTTTACTCTTAGTAGCAGTAGTAGTACTAGTAGTAGTAGTAGTAGTAGTAGTAGTAGTAGTAGTATTGGTACGGCCACCACCACCACCACCACCACTACCACCACCATCACCACCACCACCACCACCACGACTACTACTACTACTACTACTACACTCACTGTCACTGCCGCCACGATGACTACCGCTGCGAGCTATTGTCTCTTCCCAGCACTAGTACCCTCCGAACACGGCTGCTGTTCCTGCCACTGTCACTGCCACTGCCACCGCCACTGCCACCGCCACTGCCACTGCTGCTGCTGCTGCTACTGCTGCTGCTATTACTACTGCTACTACTACCGCTACTGCGACCTGATGTGCTGCTATGGCGACGAGAGTGGCATGTTTCGCTGCAGTGAAGCACCTGGCAAGAACAATAATTATTGTGGGACAGCCGTTGACATGATTGTGCTGTTGATGCTCGCCTGTATGTGCCCTCGATGGTACTGACGGTGCTGATGAGGAAGACAATGCTGATGCTGGTGATGGTGGTCATTATGAGCACACAAGCAGCTTCAACGAAAGAACAAAGCTATGGTTTGCGGATGACGACCCCTGTGATGTCGGTCGTAGAGGTGGTGACGTAGAGAATGTTGGCGATGCTCCCGTCATTTGCCGGTGCCGGAGTGGTGATGATGATCCTCATTATGGCTACGTTCGTCGAAGTCGTCGTCGTCCTCGTCGCCTGCTTCGCATGTTTTCGACCAGAATGTGAAGAAGCACTCTCTGGACTCTCTGGACTGCGACCCTAAAGTAAGACCGTTTCTCCATCCCTCATTTGTGAGTTTCACCAAATGTCGGCCTCTTTAAGGAACCCTGAACAGCCTCCCTGATTTCTTGAATACCGAGAATCCTTGAGAAGAGCTGCAGGTCGCAGCAGCAGTGACACGGCGCTTGGCCCAGCTGCTCCCCAGCGAGCCCCTTCGCTTGGGCTTGGTGTGGTGTTTACCCTGTAGTAAGTGGTCTTAGTCCAGAGAGTTTGCTTACGGGTCCCATGATGAATCAGATTGTTGAGTGTGAGCACTGTTGAACGGTGCCAGTGAATCACAGTGACGTTGAGTTGGTGGAAGATGAGTGTTGATACTGATGACCATACATAAGCAAGTCCCAAAATACAGGACCCTTGTTTAGACCCCAAGTTCGAGGACCATTTCAAGAAAGACAGCCCCAGCAAATAAGAAGAACTGAACATCAATACTTGTCAACACGGAGGTCGTCGTGTCGTGTGGAACCATGCAGAATTGCTCGTTCGCCAACTTGCATCTTACTACTTGTCGTATTCTCTATGTTGTTCGTTCATTACTGAGTAGTTGAGAACATGACCTTGGACTGATTACACGGATTAGGTTTTCCACCAACTAAACAGCATCACCCCCGAGTCCCCGGGAGAAGCGGCCCCACGAATTGTCCGTACCCCTATGGGTCCACAGGACCCAATAATTGGGTACTTGGGTTCAGGATGGTAGTAACGTAGGTTGGTGTTTGGGAGAGTACCTGTAGTCTGCATTGTAGTTCCTTTTTTTGGTTAACGAGTTTTACGGTTAGGATCCTATGCTGTAAAGTTGATTAGTCAAAACGAAGAACTACAATGGAGACTATAGGTATATGCTTATTTGGATCTTGGACCTTGAGGGTACTGCTCAGGTACCCCACTGGATCAGGGCAGCAGCTGTTGGGCGTGAACCAGCGCCTACGCTTCTTGACGCTTGGGCTTCACTATTTTCAGCCAGAAGTTTGGAGCTTTGGTATTCCCGGCCCTACAGCCCACAAGGTTTGGGTGATCATCGGAAATTTAATGCCAGGGTCCGAAAGCAGTCCTCCTATATATCACGCCTATAGCACCCATAAAGCTTTGATTGTCGGGCTATTGTTTCAAAAAATCACACCTCTTCTCCAAACCCTGAACCCTTTCCCCAAACTGTAAAAAAAGCCCTAAACCGTGAGTCTTGAGACAGGCTCTACCTACAGGTATTCTGACTGTAGCAGGGAGGAAAAAAAGAGTCTTGAGACTGCTTTCCCTCGGAGTTCCAGGAAATACTTGCCTGGAATGCACCACGCCGATCATACGGACTGCGCGCACGAGGACGGGTTTTGGGGATATGAGAGTTTCCGAAAATTAGGGGTACCTTATTCTGGGGTCCTTATAGTAAGGATCCTACTATTTAGGGTGCTATATTAGGGTCCCCTATTATCGGAAACTCCCATATATGAATACCTCTAAATGCTATGCTTTTCTACTGGTACGCCGACTAGACGCATTTACCCAGCTCCTGAAGCCCCCCAGTCTTCGTGCCTTGAGCCACAAGCCTCAAATACCGTAAATCATTTGAGGCCTAAGCCAAGGTATTTCGTCAAAGAACTGAGACCCGGAACCCTGACAGGTTTCTATACCTCCCAACAAAGCATAGGCCTGCACAAAGCATAGGAGGATGCTGTTATGTAGACTTCTTATTCACCACCCGGGTGGTAGCAGGGTTTGCTTTGTCAGGTTCTAAACCTCACACCCTGCACACTCTAAGCCCTGAGCCCCAAACCCTATAATCTTAAACACTCAGTCCCGCCCTTCAAAATGCCCATAGATCCTAAAACCCCCGCACCTCATCGTCAAGGTCTTCTGCCCAAAACTCGATGTAGACTGTGGGGGTTTAGGGTTTAGGGTAGAGTTTTGAGGACGAGAATGGCCGCAGTTTTCTGACCATCCAGCTCTACCTGAATACGGACTTTACCGGAGGCCGGATTTGTCCGTCGTGTTCCCTCTTCCATTTGACTTTAGGACGCGTTTTTTCGACACCAAAATATTATCCTTAACTCCGTACTTCCCGAACCTTAGTCTTAACGCAGGTACTTTCGCATAGACCCTAAACCCCAAACCCCGGCCCTTTTCACGTGATCCCTGCACACTCCTAACCGAAGCTCCAGGAATCGAAAGTATATCCGTGTCCAGCGAGGTTAGAGTTCGGGGCATTTCCGGGCTAAGGGTATGAAGGAAAACCCTCACCACTAAACCCTCAAGCCCGTCGAGCACTTCTACAAGTGTGAGGGTTGGTTGCCGGGGCTTAACACAGCCGCATGTTTGCCTTTTCGTGGACCTGGCACTGCCAGTCCTTCTCCTGGTGACCTTCTCGCAAAGACCAAGCGAATCAGTCGGAAAAAGGAGCCCCCCCCCCCCAAAAAAAAAAAAAACAATCCTCAAGCCCAACCTTAACCCCAAATAACCTACCTTTTTCAGGACTTATATAAGGAAACCATATTAAAAAAACCCGAAAAGGTGGGTTATTTGGGGTCCAGGAAAGCCCGAACGTCCGAGGTCGGACGACGTTTATCTCCGATCGCCTTGTTCCGATTGAGCCCAGCACCGGCGGCGCCATCGTTTTTGACCATGAGCTTCGAATCTCTCGTTTATGGTGCTCTAAGGCTACCCTTAAAGGAACCCCTAGAGTACATGTAGCCTTACCCAAAGGCCCCAAAGTAGTTCTTTTTGGGGGTTCATAATTAGAATTCTATAAGGAACTACTTTGGGGCCTTTGGGTAAGGCTACATGTACTCTAGGGGTTCCTTTAAGGGTGCTCTGGGGTTCCGTTAAAAGGATCTTTAGGGGTTCCTTTAAGGGTTCTATAGGATGCCATTAGGGCGCTAAAGCTGCTATTAATACGGGCTCTATAGGGTTTAGGGTTGAAGGCTCCATATACCTGCTGAATGGTATATGCTTAGGCCTTAAATTAAAAGGGGTTCCTATGTAGGTGTTTTAAGGCTTAAGTGCATACTATATAAGCACATTGAGCCTTAGGGAGGATGCTTTCTTTTCAAGTGTTCTACAACGGTTACCACAAGTAGCATTTGCTTACCTTTAGGTGCAGGGCTTATAAGTTTGGGATTCAGGGTGTTTGGATTGTCTTTGTACATTCAGGGTGTTCTTGATGTTTTTCCATAGCCTAGTTCTCGTCAACCTATTGGCGATTAAACTAGACTGCGACTAGTTTAGGCTTCTAGTTTCGGCATGTCGACGCTTGCTTTCAGTATTTTGCGTGTGGGGTGTGGCTAGCGCTCAGGCTTTACCATCGTGGAGAGATGGTTACCTCTGGACAGAAGTATGCCCTTCGAATGGATGTCTTTAGGCCGCTCTTAGAGATCGGTTTAGGGGTTTAAGATTTGAAATTTAGGTTCCTTTTTTGTGGGGTTAATAGTTTAGGATAGCATATTTGTTATATCTACGAAACAGAACCTGGATTTTTTCAGTGTCTTGCAAGAGTAACCCAGGTGTCATACCAGAAGCCGGGCGCAAGCTCTTCACCGCCGGTCAAAACAGAGGTGGAAGAACGGCGCAGAGGTAGATGGGGGCGAAAGTGAGCGCCCAAAATGCTTAACGAAGCATTGCTTCATGGAACGACCAACATTTTAAGTTCAAGCTTCCTCACACGTCACACGACACGCTTTCCGCAACTTAACTCGAAACAAGATTTTCCGGCCCCCATCATGGGCCGCCTTTTTCAAAAGCTTAGGTGCGCAACACTCTGCAAGGACCAAGGAGCGATGAAAGGAGTGGGCCCCCGCCCGTATAATGTAAGGGCCGTAATCATTAGACTAGGGTTTCGGGGGTAGAATATAATACTCTAGTAAGGAACCCTAATGGTAACTACTCCGTTCCGACCCCCCTACCTGGGGCTCCAGTTAGCACAGGTTACTGGGGCACATAGTATGTGGCTAGTAACCCAGGTACTTGGTGTGCCAGTGCAAATGACAACACATCCGAGATGCTTCATCGAAGAACCCCAACCTACCCTAAACCATAAGCCCTAAACACCCTAAACCCTAAACCCTCCCCAAACCCCAACATGGAGCCCCAGAAGTCCTTTCGGGCAGATTTGGTCCTTGAAAGATTGTAGCGTTCTTCACTGCTGGACCCAAGATGGGTTCACTTCGTCGAAGAAGTTCAGCCTCAGAAAACGGGCCTCCTCACAAGGTTTAGGCTTCGGTGTACAGGGAAAAGGGTGTTCGAGTGCAAGGGTTCACAGATTGCTCTACGTTTGGATCGACGTCAAGAGCTCTGATATGTCCTGGCTAAAATTACAGTAGGTTCTTAAGGACTGTCTCTGATCCGCTTTATAGTATCCTGAGCAGGAAACAACAAAATCATAGTTTTAGAGGAACCTGCAAGAGCAGCACATTGAACAAGGTACGAAAGAGGACGAAGTGTTCGATGACGTCCGGACCTTAAAGCCCGTAAACCGAGAACTCATTAACCCGATCAGCCCTACACCGCGAATCATCGACTTTACTCGGAGCCCCATGCGGCCATGTAGCTATTCATGTTCAGCATAGTCCCTTGACTCGAACCCTCGAACTCTACACCCGGAGGAGCTCTGATGTCTAATTTTCAGCTTCGACTGCGAAGCATTCATAAATACCAGACTTCCGTCCTCGATGGTGCAAGTGCATGCCTCCGAGGGCAACAGCCGACGAGGGCGGAAAGAGCGATGCTTTCTGGTGCATTGAGTGATTGTAGCATCCGATGACCGGGACAGAACGTGTCCATTGAAGTGGTCAGCGCGACCTGCAGTGGATCGGCCCAAAGACAGCGAATGCGGCACAGATCAGGTCTTCGAGGGTTTGGGTACAGGGTTTGGGCGATTTTGAGTTCAGGTTGCACTCTTTTGTTGGGGGTGGCTGAGGTGCCAAACGATGACACCTCTTAGGGTTTAGGGTTTAGGGTTTAGGGCACAAAGAAGTGATGTATAGGGCCCATCGATCGAAACTGCAACACCCGAAATCCGAACCGTTGACCCAAAACCCTAAACCCGATGGGCCCTAGTAAGTATTGTGGACCTTGATTGGGGTTGTAATTCTTATAAGTATAGGTACCCTACTAAGAACTCTATTTACTACGTCCCATGACCCTTTGTGCTTCAGGGTTGTGGCTTTTCAGGGTGTAGGATTGAGGGCTTTGGTCTGCTAGTACCATGAATCTCCGGATAGCATTCCTTAGCAGTAGAGTATGGAACCTTAAACGCCTTAAACCTTATTGGGGGGTACTATGTTCCTCCATAT
This sequence comes from Symbiodinium sp. clade A Y106, assembly GCA_003297005.1. Classification (NCBI taxonomy): domain Eukaryota; class Dinophyceae; order Suessiales; family Symbiodiniaceae; genus Symbiodinium; species Symbiodinium sp. clade A. Next base: position 41,417 of record BGNK01004027.1, read on the forward strand.
AACCCCGAAGAGATTCCTATATACCCCAAACCCTAAACCCTAAACCCAAAGGTACTTTACGGCGATGGAGCCTTGGGGCTAGCATATCGGCGTCCACGGGCCTCAAGGGACACGATTTTCCCACTCAGTCGAGGACATGAGGAAGTGCCTAGGAGTGCTTGTGGGCATCATGGGGACAGTAGAACTCGACGCCCTTCACCAAAAAAAACTCATACGGAAAGACTTAAAATGTAGGAACCTGATTAAGAAACCTTGGGCCTTTATTAGGGTTCCGTATATGAACCCTATTAGTTGGGTGTTGGAGGCCCAGGGTTTCTTAATCAGGTTCCTCCATAAGTCCCTTCAAGGGTTGCTTAAGGCTTAAGGGCTGTATGGGACAAGCGTGATTCTCAGACTTCTGTTTGCTGCTGCCGTTGCCGTGGCTTAGCATTAAGCTGCGACCCTGGCGGCTGCTAAACAGGTGCCTGTGCTCGGGCTGGGGGGCATTGTGACATCGGGAATTCTGGCTATAGTACTATAGGATTTGGTGATAAATTACAGGGTTTTCTGGTTTATAGGGTTTCAGGTCTTTGGGTTTGGGGATAAGTTTAGGGTTGTTGTTTTGTACTGAGCCTTACTTGATCGGGTTTAGGGCTTTGCGTTGATTGATTTGGGTTTGGCCCTATAAGCCTTAAAACCCTAGCCCACCAAACCCTAAGCCTGGGGTACCGGGACTGTGTTTGTGAAATTACAGGGAAATACTGAGTAAGCGTTGCTAAGCCAACTGAGCCTCCCAGCAAGCTCCACACTCCACAGCCTTAACCCACAGCAAAGAGCTTCCGAAGCGTATAAATCCGTTCAGGTTTGAATCTGACTTAGGGCTCCATGGTAGAATTGCATTCCCCTTCACCCCAAAAAGACAGGGAATGAAAGTATATTACCTATAACCCAATCCCCTGCCTATTCTTCTCATTACGGCCTACATTGCTCTGCCGTTTCTTTTGTCTTGGTCAGCCCGAGTTGTTTTACAGACTATGTGTCCCGTTCATATATGCATACATGTGTATATATATATATATATTACACATGTATGTATGTAGAGAAAGCATGAATTCCAAAAGGTTAGCCTTTGGTTTCCCTGAAGCACTGGAGAAAAAGCTTTTGGAGGAGTCCGATGGAGGCCTTTACTGCACCTTCAGCGCAGCCGGCGAGGACCGGTGAGCGTGTTTAGGGTTCCCAGAGGCTCCAATATCCCTTGATTAAGGAAGATTCCTGAAATCATATTAGGGTTCCTTTTATAGTTTAAGGTATATCCCTTAATTAAGGGATATTGGAGTCTCTGTGTTTAGGGTGACCTTAAACCGAAACTTCCGGGACCCTCATCCTAAGCCTTCAACCCCAAAGCCCCTAAACCATGTATGGGGTCTTCCTTACTTAAATCAAAGAATCATGGGACTTAGTGACTAGGGCTGACTAGGGTAACTTTTAGGTTATATACCTAGAATTCCGCATTATAACCTCAATGAAGGCACTTATGGCCTTACTTACTAAGTCCCATGATCCTTCAAGGAGGGCCGTGCTTTAGCAGTTTAGGATTGGCTTAGTGTGTGGGAAGGCGAGACCCCGAAAGGGCCGTAATATGGGGGCCTTACGAATTACCTATGCTATTTTGGAGGTTCCTTTATTATAAGTATAGTATATACTACAACCCCCCAAACCCTATTCTAACCATTAAGGCCCCTATATAATCTTACAGGATCCCTGTCGGATTCGAGCGGCCCGGGAAGTCCAATTAGCGACCCACCTACAGTCTCCATTGCAGTTCCTTTTTACGTGAGCCAATTTTATGCTTAGGATCCTATACTATAGATCCGGTTAGCTAAAAGAAGGAACCATAATGGAGACTAGGCAAGACTAGGCAAGCCCCGCATCTTTGTTCGATGAGCGCTTTGCTGTTGCTTTTGCTCGGTAGGGTTTTAACACTCCAAACCCTAAACCCTGGGGGCAAAGCATGAGCGCATGTTTGGTGAGAGTGCTAAGGCCGAGCAATAGTACCCAAAGGCTCCATGTACCTTTATAGTGTATACGTAGACCTCAAGAGGGCTCCTATATAGGTATAACCAAAGTAAAAGCGGTATATTATATATATATAATATGTATGTATGTACGTTTGTATATATATATATATATACACATTCACCCATACATATAGATGGGTACATGGAGCCTTGAGGGCATGAGCAAGGCATTGTGGCTCAATCTTAGGACCTCTTAGGAACCGCACGAACGATCCTGAGGGTCCAAGTATTTATGTAGAAGGCATAAATTGGCCCGTGAGTATTGTACCTAGATAGGAACCCCTTCAAGGCCAAAGTAAATCTTATAATATGTCATTTATAGGCAGCTACCCAAAGGGTCGTAAGTACCTGCATAGTGGCATGTAGGGCTTATATAGCAGGAGTTTCTTTTATGATTTGGGGTAGTATCCCCCCAAAACAGTACCTAGGATCCTTCGGGCTAGTATCACACGGACACCAAGAGGATGAAGCAGTCTGCTGCTGAATTTCCTTATTGGGCGAAGAGGTGCAGGGTATACTTGGAGGATCGAGGGACTTCGTAAGCAAGGGAGTAAGTACCCTAATTGGGGTTATAAGTAGCTATAACTATGGATAGCTATTCTACAACCCGAACTACGAAGTCCAACGACCCTTTCCCTAACCCTCAACCCCTAAACCCCAAACCTCTAAACCCCTATAAACCCCTAAACCCTAAAACCCACGCTCCGCAGGCTCGCGCGCGCGGCGCCCGGCGCACAGAGGGCGCAGCCACAAGCAGGCCGGGCTCAGAGAAGGTCGGGTTTTTAGGGATTTCAGGGTTCAGGGTTTTTTTGGGTTTCTATCTTGGAAGGGGGCAATGTATAAGGGCTTCAAAAAGAGCAACTTGAGGGTGTAAGGCTCAGGGTCCAGAGTTTTTAACCTTTATTGCTTTAGTTTGGCCTAGTAGTAGAGTAGGTAACTTTTAACCTTTTGGGTAGTATAATCCCTATATAATCCTTACATTATGAAAAAGGTTAACCTTTGGTTCCCCATGATACCCGACAAGTAGGTTGGGGTTTATATCCAGCCAGGCCCGAGACACGGAAGTGAAGCGGCGGCTTACCACTTTCACGACTTCAGAAGTCGTTTCATGTTGTGCCAGTATGCATTGGTACAAACTCGAGGTGTATACACCTGGAAGTATCGCTTGGTTTCTCGAAGAGGCTGGAGGCCAAGAAATACCTTTGCGGTTTATGCTTGCCACATCCTATCGGAAACCTTCTTGATGAAGCAAAGACGGATTTTAGGGCTTGTGGGGTATGCCCTAACGCCCCAAGGCAGTTTGGATCTAGGGCCTAGGGTTTGGGTGAGTCGTAACTGTGCGACGGACTGCGATGTTGTGGCTTGATGCTCGAGCCCGGACGAGTTCTCTTGTGATGTGCGAGCACGTGTGTCTGGTTTACTAGAACTGCTTCCGAGCATGGTCTTAATGCTGCAACAGCTACTAGTATGCCCCTCGTAGTATGCCTCAGAAGGAATGAACATCGTAGTGTGTAAGAGGCCTTCAACAGCAGCCCAGCTTTTGGTCTCCTCAGTCTTCCTGTCTACACCTTACTCTCTACGATTAACCACACCACGTGGACAATAATTGGAAGGTCACGATGCCTGTTGACTTTATCCCCGTTAGCCCTAGTCCAGCATTATGGATTATGACCAATATGACCTACACGTTCTCTTTCTGTAATTTTCCATGGTACCCCATATGTAGCGATCCTCTACGCAACATGAGACGAAGAATGCAAAGGCTGTATATTCGCCGTGTCGCTGCCCATGACAAGAAAGTCTCGTGCCCTAAACCCGAACCCCAATTCCTTCCTAAGCCCGGAACCCACGGACATACAGTTTGTACTTACAGTAGAAGCCCAAAAGTTGGAAACTCAATAGCCTCAAGCCTTAAGAGTAATGTATGGGGAATCCCAGCACTATTTGGCCTTAACCAGGTTTCCAACTTTATGGGGTTTACTGTAGGCCTTAAAGTACCTGTTTATGTAGATAGGTACATGGAGCCTCTCAGGGCTAAGTCTTGTAGTAGAGTAGGGTAACCTTTAACCGGTTACCCATGATACCCGACAAGTAGGTAAGTCTTGTGCAGAGGTCCAGCGCCCCACGGCCCTGTTCTGTGTTCCGCCTCAGCAGCCGCACTCGTGGCTGCAGCTGCACACGGCCGAGGCACGGGGACGGGTCGCTTCTACAATTGCTCAGAGACTCCAATATAATTAAGGCTAAGGAATATACCTCAAATAAAGATAGGATGACTAATACGATTTAAGGAATATTCCTCAATTTAGGAATGTTGGAGTCTCTGGGTGTAGGCTACCTCAAGCTACCAGCTACCAGCTACCTTGGGCACGGTGCCCCGTGACTGAGGCGTAGTTTCCATTGGGCTCAACCAACCCGCACTCATAATTATGAGGAGGTCATAATGAGAAATCCTAAAGAATCAGGATTTTCTAGGGTCCACGTAGGGCTACAGGGGTGCTATGGATTGGGGTGCCCAGGGTTGCCGGTTGTACTCGCATGTGCACCTTCAACGGATTTCCGGGCCCATAACCCCAAAATAGTAGGATACATAATATAAGGAACCCTAATAAAGGCCCAAGGTTTCTTAGTCAGGGTCCCACATTATTATAGTACCCTTATAGATCCCTTATGGTCCTTACAGACCCCTTCAAAGGAACGCTTAGGCCCAAGGTTTCTTAATCAGGGTCCTACAGTACCCAGTGCTGCTACGCACTGACAGACGTTGGAGCCGAGGCCGTGCTAATCTGCTGCTCCACTCCTAACCCAGAGGGTCTATATCTTCTTGTGTTTAGGGGTTCGGGAGTTTGAGATTTATGATGTATGGGGGTTTAGGGTTTAGGGTTGAGGTGTTAGGGGTTTCTTATTGGCTGTAAACTCAACTTTTCAACTTTTGGGGTTCTTATAAGGTAGTCGATTCTGAAAGTTTCAACTTTTATTTCCTTGGGTTTTGGGCCAGTGAGATATACACTACGATATGGAATTAGGTCCCCAGGACCATAATGGGGATGGTCTTTTCGGGGCTAATTCCATAATAATAGTTGTGTATGTGGACCCTCTGGGTATCTACAGAAACAACCGTAGACAAAATCGGATCTCAACACCTCTGGCGTTGCCCCTTGGTTTCTTCGAAACCCTCAACCCTAAGCCCCTAAGCCTAAATCCTATAAACCCCTATAAGCCGAAATCCTATAAACCCTTAACCTTAAGCCTAAACCCTAACTCCTCATGGGCAAAGCGACCCGCAGGCGGCAAAAGGCAACGCCGACAAGTGGCGAGGCAAGTCTTTTACCGCCCATGCCACGGTGGCGAGCTGCTTGGCTTCAGCGCTACATACTGTCATACATACAGGCAGGCATACATTCAGAGCAAATCCTAAACCTAAACCCGGAACCTTTTGGACCTTTATTTGGTTTAAACCTTAGACCTTGCACCATACATGCTTAAAAATGTGTCTCGTTCACGATTCTTGAACGGCCAGCTGTTTGTTTTGGTATGCTCTGATGGCACGAACGGGCAGATTGAGATTGGCAGATGTTTAATCAGGATTCCGTTGATTTTCATGTTTGCTCTATGTGGAGAAGTTAGAAGCTTTTGGTTGGCTTTGTCAGTGCTCGAAGGAGGGAGTTTTTGCGATTCAACCTTCATGAACTTGAATAGCTAATTGGTTCAATGCTGGCTATACTGACTGCTCTACTTATGAAGTACTGTCGTTGTCGTAAGCCGACCACATGTGTCGCATATGTCTGTTTTGGAATTGAAATGCACGGTTCTACAGACATCCTAAAGGCGCCTAAAGCGTCCAGAACAAACTCAGACCCCAAACTCTACGCCCTACAACTTGAAACCTAAATTCTCAAAAGCACAAACATCGAACAACTTGGTCCCCGAAGCCTCCATCCTTAGGCGGAGGTTCTGGAGTACTTCCAGAAGCTATTGGATCCACCGTAGAAACAAACTTGCTTCTCAAAGTAACACTTTGAGATTGTTTTGATCTGCTCAGAAATATCCTTGCTTCTCAAAGTGACGCTTAGGGAGTTTTTCGATCTGCGCCCTTCATAAATGCCTGTGGGCGTCCTGAAATCTGAAACTTGAAACTACTACCCAGTTATAACCCTGCACAAAGGCCCCGACTCTCGCAGTGAAGCGCCACCAACTCAAAGATGCTGTTTGAAGCCTGCCTTAAACCCTAAACCCTAAAGCCCTGAGGCTCTGATAAGCCTTGAGCCCGCAACTCCGAACAATCAACCCTGAAGCCGAGGCACCTTTCCTTCGACAGAAAAAAGGAACTCGAGGCTGACTGTTGCTTCTTGGGGCTTGATGTTGGAGTCTTTGCGAGTTGGAATGCCATTTGTGTATGTATGTATGTATGTATGTATGTATGTATGTATGTATGTATGTATGTAATCATGTATGTAGGTATTTCTAGAATGAGCGGTTTTGGGTGTTAGGGCTGTAAGGGTTTAGGGTTTAGGGTATCAGGGCTGTAAGAGTTTAGGATTTGGACGTGTCAAGACTCCACAGGCCCGACCCATACCCTGAGGGTCCATGTACTCCTATAGCACATACATTGGCCTTAATGTAGTCCCTATTTACATAGGCACTTTATGGCCCAAGTGTATGCTATATGGGTACATGGACCCTTAGGGATATCTGGGTCGGTTCCAGGATCCCAGAGTCAGCGATGCAAAACTCAGCAACAGGAGAAGGAAGGCAACAACACCAACAACAACGCTGATCAAAGCAGATTATGGCTAGTATAGCAACAGCATCAGCACCTGGAATTGCTGCGAAAAATCGAGCAAGTGCTTCCCAAGCCTGAGCCCTGAACCATTTTGGACCATTTTGGCAGCGGCCCTCTGTCAGGCCATTGTGGATCTCTTAGCAACACCAGGCTCGAAATGACTGCAAGGGGCTTTGGCGTAGGGTTCGTAGGGGGGTGGGTTTTCGGTTTCATGACCGTCGGGCAAAGGCTTGAGGGTTTAAGATTCCAGGTTGGGTTCAGGATTTGGGGGTTCTACGCTCGGGTGTGGTGTGCGTAGACAGGTCTGGGAAGGCTAATGCCTACTCCCTGAGCGTAGCAGGCACCATTATTGGGGCTTGAATATCTACGGCCACTAGGGTTCCTTAGTATATGTGATTACGCTAAAGGCCTCTATATCATTGCAGAGTTTGGGATTGGGAGGTCTGCATGATCTGATGTGTCGGTGAGGCACGCAGTGAGATGGGTTTCGAGTTTGGGGTTTAGAGCTTGAGTTTAGGATTTAGGGCCATTGCGCCTTGTTTAGGGTTTTTAGGCTTTAGCTCGGGAGTTTGGCACAGTGCGCCCTAAACCGCCTCTCCCTCTGCCCGCCGCGGATGAATTTTTTTTGAGTCTGCAGGCTTGTTGCAGTTATTGAAGTCTCGATAATAGTGGACAAGCAACACAACGAGCCGAACCGCAGGTAAGGGCATAACCGCCACCGACGAGGCCGGATGGGGTGAGAAGGGAGGGCGGCCAGAGGCCGTGTTTAAGTTTTTTGTTCGAAAGGGTTCAGGGTTTACGGTGTGGGTTTGGGGTTTCGGGTTTAGGCCTTGGGGGGTTAAGGGTTCCTTTACAGGTTCCTTCAGGTGTCTCAACTTGGTATCCTGGTATCCTTTGATTTCAATGTTCGGTAAATTCTGAACCCATCTAAAATCCAAAAACACCTCCCTAAAACACCAAGCTGAAAACCCAACTCAACACTCACCTTCATAGAGGAAGCACCCCAAACCAAATAAACCCTTAAACCCCTAACCCCTAAACCCCTAAACCCTTAAACTCCTAAGCCCCCAACTCCTAAACCCCTAAACTCCTAAACTCCTAAACCCCTAAACCCCTAAACTCCTAAACCCCTAAACTCCTAAACCCCTAAACCTCCAAACCCCTAAACCCCTAAACTCCTAAACCCCAAAACCCCCCAAACCCCTAAACGCCTAACCCCTAAAGCCCTAAACCCCTAAACCCTTAAACTCCTGAACCCCTAAACTCCTAACCCCAAAACCCCTAAACCCCTAAACCCTAAAACCTGACGAAGCCGTAATTATGAAGACCCAAGCATGTGGATTTCCTGCTCGATTTCGGGCTTCCAACAGTGATCTTTCCTGTGGTCGCCTCACCCTAAGGCTCCATGTGCCCATATAGTAGGTACTTAGGCCTGGAAGGGGTCCCTATATGGGTACATGGAGCCTTTGCCTCAAATCCGAAGGTCAACTTAAGCCCTGAACACTATCCTTAGCAGGGTTTAGGGGTTTAGGGTTTAGGGCTTATGCATGCATCCATTGCGGACTGTCCCGAAGCAACCACTTGAGGACTGACAGGGTTTAGGGGTTAGGGTTTAGGGTTATTTAGGGTTTAGGATTAGTAGTAGCTGCTTCTGGTACGATATTCCCTATACCCAAGGGCTACCCAGCAGACCAGCCGTGGCAGTACGGTGGTATACCTGGACTGGGGTTGTTTTCCGTGGTACGTGCTTCTAAGACCAGCTTGCAGATCCCGGACCTAACCCAGAGGGTCATGTATGCTACCATTATGCAATTAAAACAAGTAGGCCATAGAAGACCAGTCTAATCATGGTTGTGGGTGGACTTTGTTCCATAATGGTAGTATTTATGTATGGACCCTTTTGGTAAACACCAAACTCGAAGCCCTACCAATACATGACGCAGAGCTTTGCGCCTTGGGAGAACCAGGGCAGGGAGCAAATTTCCATAAAGAGATTTGGGGCACCCGACTGTATACGTCTACACTTGGTGCGTACCAAAAGACAAGCACTGCCTTCAAACGCAAGCCCTAAACTCCAAGCCTCAAACCGTGTACCCCGACTCCAACCCCGTCCTCAAACGTCACAACCTGCACCCAAACAAAACCAAGTTCTCAGACCCCATCCACAACCCGGCGGTCCAAGCCGTAATGTACACCTCTGATGACCCTAAGCTCGCACAGCCCAAAAACCCTACACAACCTAGCCGTAGCCCAAAAACTCTGTAAACCTTGGTAGAGCCCTCATAGTAGAGCCCTCATGTAATTAAGAGCCCAAAGCGCAGCACCGCTATGCAGGGCCCCGGAACCATCGGTGCTCGGTTCGAGGCCGTGGGCGTCGAGAACACCGAGGAGAACAGGCTCCTTCTTAAACCCCAAATAGCAATCTTCGTGGTTTTTAGGGTTTGTGGTCCAAAACCGAAACCTAACTATTCAACTTTCGGGGCTTTTTTCATTTTAGGCCTGTTCTGCATGGTCCAACTTGTTTGTCTCTTCAGTCTTGACTTGAGCAGAATAGATGGATGGCCCAAGAACATTGAGGAGGCTTTTGGAATGTTTCGGAGGTACATCATAGTAACATGGTAGGACGATGCAGAGGCCATGCATGGTTATTTTAACCGTATACCCCTGCACCCTAAACCCTGAACCCCAAGCCACGATATCAGCATTTCTTGCTCCGACCCCCTACATCAGGCGGGAGCGGCGAGCGAAGGTATGAACAAAGGGGTGCTTGGCTTAGTGCTCTTAGGAATGATACTCTACTTTTACTTATTCTACAAAAACTTCAAAGGGTTGATTTAACATAGTATTTTGGGTTTGTTTAAACATATACATAAGGCCTGGGGATTCCTTTGCTATCTTAATTTGTGTCCGGGCTGGGTTTGTCATAATTATTCTTGGTTTGTAGCATAAATTTGGGTTCGGCTGCTTTTGCTTGTATTCGGCCTGATTTGTGTTTTGCGATTCTGTCTAGCCTTTTGAAGCATCAAACCGAAACGATTCGTATCTGTGGCCTGCTGCGGTCCCTGGGTGCGCCCCTGTATGTATGTGTGCATCCAGGCCCCCAAAGTCGTAGTGTACCTTGGCTGGGGACACAGGTACTGCGATGATCTAGTGGTCACGACTTCTTGAAGGCACGCCTGGCTCATTTGGGATATCAGTTCTCAGCTGTTGCAGTTGAGCTCATTGCATACAATTGAATATGCCCTTGTTGCTGGCAGCTGGCTCAGTGCTTTGGATGATTGCGGGTTGCCAGCCCTATAAGAACGGATCAGTGCTTGGAAAATACGAGACATTGTCAGGGATTTCATTTTAATATCTAGCTTCGCTTTGTCACTTTGTGGAAAAGCCATGGATGCTGCTCCAGATGCCTCGGTTGCTGTTCCTGAACCATGCCCTGTTCTGAGGGCTTGGTCGAAAAGCCAGGTGGTGATGAATCAGGTTGTGAAAGCAAAGCGACTGTTGCTCCTGCAGCATAAGAAGCTGGGCCGTGCTATGCTGGTTGACAACATGGAAGTCCTAGCTCCTCTGATCAATCACCTTGGAAACCTGGCTTAATTGTCCCTAGGTATAGTCAATAGTGCTGGTTACACTGACTTCCTGTCCTATGCTCGCTGCTTAGGCCTCCGGCCCTCGGTTGACCTCTTGCAAGAGTACGTCACGAGGTTCTACTTGGGTTATCGGCCTGTAGCTGCAAAAATGCCATCAAGTGCACGACTTAATTTACGATGAGCAGGCAGCACAAAACAATGTGCAGTATCGAACCTATCTGCATGCACTTCAGGTAATGACTTGCGGACAGAGGCATGGTTGCTCAGGAGGATGATAACTATTTTTGCGAGAATCGCAAAGAGGCCCCATTCTCCTCGAGATCCGAATCTACGCCAACTGTTTTCAAGATCTGGAATACCGATCCCCCAGAGTGCCTGGGACATCCACACATGATCTGTGCTTACATGGTATCTGTATAGTTTCATTACTTAACGAAGCCCCAAAGTCCTAAACCCCGAGCCCTCCGACCTAAGACCTACCTCCTTAAAACCCTATCTCAGGTGCTGCCGGCAGCAGTGGAGGCGAATCCAGCGACGGCGATTCTGCCTCCGACGACGAGGGCTCTGGAGAGGGCTATGGGGAATCGGAGAGTGAAGAGGTTGATGAAGAGCTGGAGTCCTTGCCACCACCCGAGGGCCCAGAGATCCCTTGGCTTTCAGCTGCACTCGAAGATGGCCCTAAGCCTGAGGTCACAGTAGAGCTACGAAGGAATACGAGGAGCACAGGGGCACCGGAGAATCCCAGCAGCAAGCCTGAGGCCACAGGAGCACCGGAGACTTCCAGCAAGCCGGAGGTCACAGGGGCACCGAAGAACCCACGCGAGCCTGATCACGAGGTCACAGGGGCACCGGAGAACCCACGCAAGCCTGAGGTCACAGGGGCACCAGGGACTTCGAGCAAGCCGGAGGTCACAGCAGCACCGGAGAATCCCACACGCAAGCCTGATCTCCGGGTCACAGGGGCACCGGAGAATCCCACACGCAAGCCTGATCTTCAGGTCACAGGGGCACCGAAGAATCCCACACGCAAGCCTGATCTCGAGGTCACAGGGGCACCGGAGAACCCACACAAGCCACACAAGCCTGCTGCCCCTTGCCTTAAAGCCCCGAAGCTAGCATGGTCCGATTGTTTTACCGGGGTACAGGATTATTGGGTTTAATAATCTTATAATAAGAAGTACACGTATATAATGGCCATTCGGTAATCGTGGGATCGAGGTTTCTACCGAGACTTCTTCTGTGATGGCTGCACCAAAGAGCAATTGTCCTGAGCTGAAGCTACCGAGACCTTTACCTGCATTATGTCCTTGCACTCTATAGGCTTCAGGAAACCTATACAAAAACACATAGCAAGCTGATCCCAGGTCAAGCCACATCTTCTACGCCTTCGGAATCTACGATTGTGACGCCGCCTCCAAAAGGTTTTTCAGCTGCATGCAGATTCGATGTGCATCCTGCATATTACAACTACATGCGTCGATCAATGCAGCTGTCTGAATGCCTAGGATTACCAATGTCGCCACAAAGCCAAGCAAAGCATCGACGAAAGCACTATTTGGTGAAAGACAAGGAAATGCATTGCAGATGCCTCAATTGTGGTGATGTTGGTGGAATCCATGCCTTAAAGTCCCTCCCCTGCCATGCACTAGATCGCGAGCTATTGAAAGGAGATGGTACTACAAAACAGGCTACTAGTCTGAGGCTTCCCCAGGCACGAGATGATGAGCTATCGGGAGGAGATGATGCCGCAAGTCAGGCCGCTAGTCTGAGGCTTGCCCAGGCACTAGCACTCGAAGATGAGCTATCGAAAGGAGATGATGCCGCAAGTCAGGCCGCTAGTGTGAGGCTTGCCCAGGCCTTGCAGGCCGAAGCTGATGAGGATTTCATCGAGCATGACCTGGAGGCAGAGTTACTTGCAGAGCAGCTCAGCTTGGAGGAGCTGTTGCTCCAGGCTGAGGAGGGAGAGCTGCAAAGGCTTCTAGCTCAAGAGGAGGCAGATCTACTTCAGGCTAAGATGCAGTCCTTGGAATCTATGACGGAGAGTATTGGAGAGCTTATGCCGCCACCTAGTGTTCGCAAGGCCAGAGAAGGGTCTAGCAGCTGCCGCGACGCACTTCAGAAACTTCCGCCAATCAATGCAAAGAGGACTCTAGAGCCTGAGCTCGAAGCTTGCAAGGAACCTGGAGCAGAGGCCAAGAGGCCATGCATTGTGCATGAGGCTGAGCACAAGCAGGGCTGCCGATGTTCAGATGTCTGTGTGTGCCTAGGATGTTATATATCATTTCATGCAAGCTTGTTATGTATCCTGCTGGCCCCTTTCGCACCCTCTTAGCAACTGAGCCTAGGCTTGGACAATGTGGACACCCTGCCGAATGACTTCGACTATGCTGGCCTTGGCGATGTCGGAGGCTGCACGCAAGCCGCCAAGGTCCAGGACCTTGGCGAAGGATCGGGCCCGGGGCTTTTTCTGGATGTTCCCTCGGAGGCTCCAGTGATTGAACAGAAAGAGTGTGAGCCGACGGTGTCGGTTTCTGTCAATGGATTGCTTGCCGATGACAAGTCCGATCATGATGATGGTGTCAGTCTCAGTATTGGCACCATGCACTACAGCGATGGTGAAAAATCTGCTGCCGAGGAGGTGCTCTAGCTGAATCCCATTAGATAACTTAGGAAGTATTACAGAAGCACGCCATGGAAATGATTATTGGGTACCCACGTAACTGAGGCAGTGGAAGACAAGCTCCGGAATGCCCCGACACAACGATCTTCAAGCCCATGTCTCCAAGTGTGCAACTGAAGGCTTCTGGTGCTGTGCGAAAGAAATCGAAGAAGGCTAAGCCCAGCAAAGCATGTGAGGAACCCTCCGAAGAGCCTCTTGCTACAGCGCTTGATGCTGAGGAGCCAACATCCCGCAGAGGCCGTGGTGGAAGCCGAGGCCGTGGTCGAGGCCGAGGTCGTTCGTCTTTGGCCTCGAGCAGGGGTCGTGGGGGGAAGGGCAAAGGGCGGGGAGGCCGCAAAACAAAGGAGGAGGTCCCACCCAGCCCCCCAGCAGCAGCCACCGAGGCGAGAAAGCCAGCCCGAAGCCTCGGCCGATGAACACCCGGAGGCAACAAAGGAGGAGGAGGACAAGGTTGAGGAGACTCCCAAACCCAAGGCGAAACGAGGTGCTGCAGCAAAGCCCAAGTCGAAGGCAACGGCAAAAAGCAAGGTTGCTAAGGTTGCTAGCAAGAAGGATGCTGCATGCCCCAAGGCAAAAGCCAAGAGTTCTGCAAAGCCGAAACCAAAGGCCAAGGAGGATCCAAAGCTGAAAACAGCAGCGCCAAAGGCTGGGGCAACCAAGCGTCCACGGGGTTCTGCCTCTAAGGACAAGGCAGAGGATCAGCTTGCTGCGATCAAGGCGAGAAAATCCAGGAAATCTGTGGCCTACCACAAAGCAATGAGCCAGGCTAAGAGTGAAGGCAAACCGCTTGAAGCCTGCAAGGAAGCTGCAAAAGCTGTTTCTTGCTTATCCATTTAACAATTAATGCCTGGAGCAAGAGTCATATGTTCATGTGTGTACAAGCAAATCGTGCAATATCCTTTGCTGCCAGCAACCAAGGCATACAAGGCCACGGACTGACCAAGCTCACGGCTTGGATTGGATATCGATGATCAAGCCCACGATCCAGATGGTCGATTTTGTTTGCGAGCCTGTACATGAGCCAGCTGCACATGTGAAAGTGCTAGGGGTGGGGTGGGAGCAGTGATTGTGACAACCAATAGTGCTGCCTGCAATCATTTTGCCAACGGGGCTTTTCAAGCTAGCTTCTTGAAATCGTGGCGACCCGGTGAGAACACCGAGCCGACGAGTTCCACGCAGAGTGTGAGTGGATGTGCCATCACGGTCCAAACAGCTATTGCTTGTGCTCGGAGCATTATGCATGCATGCTTAATTCTGTCGAGTCTCTGCATGTGTGCGACTCTAGCAGTCAGCTGATTTAACCCCATCATACCTTTGCCAGGATGCCGCCTCGTCTTGAAGGCTGGAGGGTTCGTGCTACCATCCAAGGCTGTGTCCCCCAGCCATGCACCTTTGCATGTGGTTTTGACAGCGATACATGTTTACATGGGTCATGGGCCGGATTGCTTCTGATTGCACACGACCGATGGACCGATGCTTCAGCGCATTTTGGTTCAGTGGCTCTATAGAGCCTAGAGGAGATTCCACTATGGATGCAAGTGAATCTTTGCTTGTGAACCTGGTGCAACTGGATGCACCGAAGGTGGGATGTCTGGTGTGCACTGCATGTTATCTTCTACAGCAGTACACNCCTAGAGGAGATTCCACTATGGATGCAAGTGAATCTTTGCTTGTGAACCTGGTGCAACTGGATGCACCGAAGGTGGGATGTCTGGTGTGCACTGCATGTTATCTTCTACAGCAGTACACAGGGATGCCGCCTGCTAGGTATTCATCGCAACAGCCTGCTGCCTATATGCCTTACTTGTGAGTTCCTCTGCATCATGCATATATATGCATATATATGCACGGGGCCCAGGTGCTGTTGCTACGGTGGATGACCACCCTCAGTTTCAAGAACAACGTGGAGTTCTTCGAAATCTTTGCAGGTGAGGCTGCTGTTACCAAGGAGTGGTTCGAGCCTCATGTTCGGGTTTAGTGTCGATCTTATTATTTAGCTAGGTTCATACCGGTTTGCTTCCTAGGCATGCAGCTGGCTACAGAACTATGAGTTTCGATAAACTTTATGGAGATGGCATGGACTTCCTCGGCAACAAAGGATTCACGATGTTTGTCTGCAGAAAACTTCAAACCCTGATCTGTTCGTTTGAGGGTTTTGTCCATCCAGCTTCTGGGTGCTGTGGGCCCGTTATCTTATAGGTTCGTGGTGCCATAGTCTATAGAGTTTAGGGTGCTAGTTTTTGGCTGTATAGATCGGTTATAATGATCGATAGCTTTTTGTCTCATTCTGTTTCCCTTGCTCTCTCTCTGTCTCTCTCTCTCTCTCACTCTCCCTCGCCCTCTCTCTCTCTCTCTTTCTCTCTCTCTCTCTCTCTCTCTCTCGCTCTCTCTCTCGCTCTCTCTCTCGCTCTCTCTCTCGCTCTCTCTCTCGCTCTCTCTCTCTCTCTCTTTCTCTCTNTCGCTCTCTCTCTCGCTCTCTCTCTCGCTCTCTCTCTCTCGCTCTCTCTCTCGCTCTCTCTCTCTCTCTCTTTCTCTCTCTCTCTCTCTTGCTCTCTTGCTCTCTCTCTCTCGCTCTCTCTCTCTCTCTCTCTCCCCCTCTCTTTCGCTTCGGGTGGAGCAGGGCTATCCTATGCAGCAGGCAGTGTGCTTATGGGTTTCGGAAAATGGGTTTTCGCCGGGCCTTTGGGCTAAGGGTCTTCGGAAGCCGTAGGAAGCATTCTGAAAGCGCGAAAGCAGACCCAGACCATCCTAAATCCCAACCATACCAAAGCCCAACAAAACTGAAGCTAAAAACCCCAGCCCTGAAACCTTGAGACCCCGAGCCGTTGCCCAAACCCCAAAACCCATGTCACCTTAAACCGCCAAGAAACAACGAGGCCAACCTATAAGATGTGGCCCAGGTCTGTAATAGCCAACATATATGTAGCTGAACCAAACCTACTTGGTCTCGTCGTGCTATATATCTTTCACTTCGAATCCAAGGATTGCTATGTATGCTGTCATGAACCAGATTGTTGACGCCCTCAATGTCATAGGCCCCGACTGCAGCAGCTGGGGCCTGCCAGCACGCTCTACTTCTATGAGAAGCAGCATGAACCCCTTTGGGCGATGTGGGCTGTCGTGGGTAGATGGCAACAACTGCTTGGTATCCCGGTCACTAGTCCATCCTATGTGAGTCTGAGTTAGCAAGAGCAGAGACAGTACATTACATCACATCATTAAATCGATCATTGGTACCTATATAGTATGCAACTGAGGCTTGTCCTGCTGATGCTCTTGATGTTGAGCCGCCACGCAACGTGGATAGTTGAGCAACCTTGCCAGTCACTGCTGCCCAAGCACCACCGATGGGATTGGCTGGTGAACCGTGTTTGCAAGGTCCATAATAATGCTTAAACAACATGCATGCATTCACAAACTTGCATGATTTGTGCATTTAATGAATACAGCCCTGATCCTGTAGGTCTACCAGCAGGCCCATTGGATGATGCATCATGGTGCCCCGAGCCCCAAACGAACTCTGATCATGTCTCCTATGGCTACAATATCGCTCCTGGACAAGGGCAAGTTGACCAAAGCTGACCGACGTGCGAACTCAAAGCTGACCACAGTTCGTATCTTGTATGCATGAAAACGCTAGCGATGTCCCAGAACAGAAAGCCCCACACATGTAGATCACACCGATACAGCCAAGGTCGACATACGGACAAGAAGGGCCGGTCCTGCTTCACTGGCAACAGATCTGCACTGAAGAAGTCTGGGCCGCCTGGCCATTCAATGCATGCACAGGTACACACGTATGGCTTAGTGACTCCAGTGTTTAGACATGTTGGCTTGCTACTTCAGGGCCTACACACCGCTCTTCGGGAAGGCCCTCATGGAGGTTTATGAACAGTGGCGGCTGCTGCCTCTTTCCGAGCGGGCCGACTGTAGGGGCCGATCAGACATCAACATGGACTGCACAGATAAAGAGATCTTCGATAACCTCCCGCTGGGGGACTTATGGGTTGACAGCCGGGTACATGAAGTGTTTATCTACCTCTACCATTGCAAACATGTTGAGCTACTTGTATGCAAATTAATGCATACATGTGAACTGATGGCCTTGGGATAAGACATATAGCTAGCCACGTGAAGTAAGCAGTGCATAGCCCAGGATTCCGGATTCATGGGCCGATGTGATGAAATCCTTCAAGGAAGAGGTGATGAGTAATGCATCACTGGCTGCATCTGGTTGCCAAAGAGCACATGTTAGCCTAACCTAGTTTGGGCTTTTTAAATGTTAAAGGGTCATACTAAGTAGGGCTTGTATAGATTCGGGCTACACAGTTATAGGGACTTTGGAATTTGGGGCTCTAGGCCTTTGGGGTCTCGGGTTGGGGGTTCTCAACTAAGTTGGGGCAGAGCTTACAGCTCGGAAATTTGAAGCTTTGAGCTTGCATGGGGCTTTGCTTTCGGCTTTTGTGCTGACTTATATGTATATATGTATACATATATATACATATATATATTCATATAAATATATATATATATATTATTCATATATATTAATTATGTTATATTATATCTTATATTATAAGGTGTAGGGCTTGGGGCTTCGGGGCTGGCTCTGGAGTTTGCACTTATCACCACCAGCACCACCACCACCGACACCACCACCACCGACACCAGCACCAACCACCAACCACCAACCACCACCACCAACCGCCACCACCACCACCACCAACCCCCG